>MU891519.1:0-20187 GCA_036418205.1 Ostertagia ostertagi
AGTGCGAAAATGAAGCAGAGGAGGTGTAAAAAAAAATTGAAAAGTTTCAACGGTAGGGTTGACCCTGCTCGGGAGACCGTCACGGTTAGCTCGCACAAAGGCAAGGCAGCGCTTGGGAAGAAGCGCGTCACGGATTTAGCTCGCACAAAGGCAAGGCAGCGCTTGGGAAGAAGCGCGTCGTTGTGCGGCCACGTATCAAGCACCATGAAAGAATCGAAAAGAACCGTTAGATGGAGAATGAAGACAAAACGATCGATAGAATAGGAGGCAGTGAGAGAATGGAATGTTGTTGTTGAAGATGAAAGGCCAAAGAAAGATTTCATTGGCGACTACAGAAAGTAGTGGACGTTCGGGAGACGGGCGTTTGTCCGGCTACGGCAAAAAGGAAACTAAACCACCAATCCAATACTTTAACTATAACAACGATCAGCCCACAATTATAACTGACTGACTCCTCAAATGTGTATGCCTATTGGAAAAAGATACACCAACTAACCTCCACATCGCAGAATCGCCGCACACGCGGCGAACCCGATCGCCGCGTGCGGTGGCAGCCTGACCCCAGGAGGACAATGCATGAGACGATCAAGTCTCCCGACAATGTCAGGTCGGCGCCGCATCGCGGCGGCCACGCCCCCTCGCGCGCGGCGGATAGGCTGAGGGCGCGGCGAGTTTAACATACTCCATCCGTCCACGTTTTTTCCTCCTTTGTTGGCTTTATATCCTCTTCGTTTTGCCGTTTAACTTCATGTTTCTTGAAGCGTCACTTTAACGAATGTTCCAGAATAAGGAGTGGCGCTATTGTAAGATATGGAACATCCTCTAGACTAGATTTAGGAGGGCGGAAAATTCGGGGAGAACGAAAATTGCTCAGGAATTTAGGAAGTTTCTCCTCCCTGCATAAGTTTTAACCGTCATATCATTATCTGAAATAGAAAGCTTTTCATGTGTTCTCTTCTAATTCGGGGAAGGAGACATTCCTGTCAAAGCCTGTGCATTTCACCCTCTTCCACATATATTCGAAAAAAGGGCACATACATACTTATTAAACAATCACATAAACATGTACCTGCTTTGTTGTGTTTGCTTTTACAATCAATAATTAATCATAATCATAATCATATGTACCTGTTGAGTACAACTTAATTGTGTTAGTAACATATTGAAAGTGGCCAGCTCCAATGACTTGCAGTAGAATACACACATAGGACATAGAATCAAGTTCTGCGAAGAATTAAGAAAACTACACTATTATGCGATTACCCACCATCCAATAGATCGCGTCATATCGATTTTACCCTGAGGTTTTGGCAAAATTCCAGCTGGCCGTTGCAGGCGGGCTGCTCGCCTGCCACATCGCTACTTGCCGCGACCATTGACCGAACGGTCGCCGCGCGCGGCGAGCCGACCTGACACAATCGGGAGACCTGATATATACCCGAGAAGGCTACACCCCTGGACGTTCTGACGCCATATGTTGTGACATATTGTAGCAGTGGACTTGACTATTATTATCCTTCTAGTGTTTCGGATTCTTTACAAGCCAAAGCATTTTCCCTTCGTTTTTCGTTCTTCTCGTGGATTATGGTTCTCAAGCTAACGATTTATGTAGTACAGAGAGTAGTGATTTTTTTTTCATAGACGGTTCCTTTGAAGCAACAGTCTCAGTAGGGTATTACCTTTAACACTACCTTCGGTGTGAAGCGAAGGGGCCAGCCCTAGTCACGAACAATGTTAACGTGACTGAACAAAAAACTTTTGGCAAGCCATTCAAAGGGGAGCTAGACGGCTTCGAGGTGGGCGTGGTTTCGATTCGGCCGAGAAGATTGCGGCGGATTCGCAACCACGCCCACTTCGGAATCGTTCAGCTTCTACGAATTTCCAACGTTTTCAGTCACACTTCTATGTTCTTGATGGGGGCTAGCGCATCGTTCCACACCATCAGTGTCGATGGTGAAAACCGTGCTGGGACTATTGCCTCAAGGATGTTTACTGGCTGAAAAAGGATAGCTGTTTAGAACACTGATGGTACTCTTCAAAAGTCGTAGGTCAGGGCTTAACTATGAGATGAGTCCAGCGCACTGGTCAAAGATGCATAAAGCGGGTGCAAAACAAATATTGAATTCACTCTATAGTGACATTAGCACTTTAACGAGAAGCTTTACTTTCAGATCCAACTTGCTTACGCAAACGCTGGTGGAGGCATACACGTTTCGCGGGCAATACCACGTCTCCTCTTTTATACAGTGGCTTTTCAAGGACGATCTGGTACAACGGAGGATGTGCTGGTGTCTCCGATGGCTTTCTTAGACACCGGAACCATTGACAACATGACGCGCAAGATGGAGATAGCGCTTCTAGATGGCATTGAATATTTGGTAAATGATATTGCTCCTCTTACAGGTTTTCTTTTTTTTTCCTCAACTGTATTATTCTTCTTGGAGAGACATGGTAGACGAAACAGCAGATTCGACAAATAGGTGTGCGTGGCTGCTCAAGAGACAGAGTTTAAGATCAGAAGGCAAAAGGATTAGAATCCAGGAAGGGGTGAGCAGTGGTGCCGTGTGAGAAGAAACAATGGGGAAAGGCTCAGAACCCGATAAATAGGACCCCTTCCTTGCCCGTTGTTCTGTGCACTGATGCGACTCTCATCGGTGCTGCCCTATTTAACGCTAGCGCTCTCTCAGCAAATGGCTAGAGACGCAGACACGAGACGACGCCAGAGGGGGGGGGGTACCGCGCCCACAGCACGTCAGTTATCCTTCGACGCGCATTGCGTGTCGGTCCGCACCCTTAGGCCGATGTCAGACTTTGCGAATCGCGCGATTCGCTACTAGCGATTCGCGCGATTCGCTAGCGTCCGCGGTCGCGTTGCGGTACCAGCCAATTGAGTGATTCACTGGCCGCGACGCGACCGCAGACGCTAGCGAATCGCGCGATTCGCAAAGTCTGACATCGGCCTTATGAGGTCTGCCTGTCGTTCCACTAGGTAAGCTTCTCCTTCTTCGATCTTCGTCCCTATCGTAGAATCCTTTCAATAACGTGTTGTATGCGTGTAAGAATCTAAGAGGAACCTTGGTGGGAATAAATGAAGTACGGATCTTAGGTACAGAAGATGCTAAGTGGGCGTGGGAGGGCGAACCAAGCCGTAACATCTTATGCTATCCTTGGGCTAATCATATCATGTTCAGCAACATTTCAGCCATTTTTTCCCGTAATTCAGCAGCGCCGTGTAGGTAAGACGGAAATTGATGAAAGCGTAGCTATAGAAATCCGAGGTAAGATGATTTCCTGATTTGATCCGTTTCAATCATAAAGGAATTATTTTCAGATGAGGGATCTGGGGAACAACGCCGTCGACGAATGTATGCATCACATGTGGACGTGACGAATGGAAGAAGTATAATGCCTGCTGGGAATTTAGCTCTACGACTTCTTTGTTTTTAGTTACAATAATTACATTAGGAACATTCAATTGTTGAATGAAGTTTTGTTCGTTTTGCTATTGTGACTACCCAATAGTTATTGGTTGGTCTGTTCAAAACGTCTCTTGCAATGGATCATTTTTTCTAGGGAAGTTCCAAGGCGTGCCTCACTTCTCACAAGATTTTCCGCGAGATAGGGCATCGTACATGGGAAACAAACACTGCTATGGTTTTCCTTGGCGGCCCTGAGACCCAAAAAAGAAGCGAAATTTTTTCTGGAAGCTGCAGTTTATACGTGAATGTGTGTGTGTCGTTTATGGCACCGATTGTTAGTACTACATTTAAAAACTTCGTGCATTGAACTTTAAAAGCTATGAGAAAATTGACTTAAGAATGAATGTTTCGCTATGACATATACTGAAAGAGTCAAAGAGGAGGCAGCAAAGCACACTAGACTGCGTATTAGCAGCATGTGGGCACCTTGCTTGGCCTTGTATTTTTGAAAACGTGAGGAAACGTGCGAGCCTCAGATGTTATCAAGGCTACACTGCGAATGCATCAAGAGCTCATAGATGTTGGAGCAGCGAAGTAGCAAAAGAGTAGAGTCACGCTATCCACACTAATGCCCCTCCCCCCCCCCCATCGGATAACCTATTCATGAACAGTGAGTGATGTCTCATCTAGACCGTATGTGTTATCTATCTCCACACAGACTAGAACCTATATAATCTCTTCGGTGCAAGTATGCGTCTCAAAGCCGGTCTAGTTCCCTGTGCAGTAGCCTTGCCAATTGAATAGGCAGGTGGTCCTATTCTGTTATAATGTTGGCAGCAGTTATTGTTTGCTCAGCTGATCGCCTTCTGTTCATGAAAGCGAGATGGGAGACGATAGTCTGATTGCATTAGCCTAAAAGTTGATGAGAACGGTACTAAGCTGGAAACTTTAAGCAAGAAGGGGTGAAAGCTGGTGGGTTATCGAAAAGTAATCCATCACATGTGTTTTTAGTCGGAAACCCGATTAGTAGATGAAAAAGTGATTGTTTAGGTGTTTATCCGATCCGAGGGAAGGTGAGTTCACCTCCGGTATTATATTAGGGAATTTGCAAACTGGTGCTGAGAAATATGGAAAAAAAAGGAAGTGCCTTGTGTTCATAACTGACAAAGCCATGCCTGAGAAATCTCTAATTGTGGCTAATCTCAAGTCACCTGCCGTCAAGCTATCATATGACCACTTGGTTTAGCTAACCAATAGCCAGGTTGCTAAAACTTCTTTCATTTATGCCAAGTTATTGGTATTCCTTTCATGGCTGGGTCTGATGTAATAAATGCGTGTAGGGAAAATAAAATCGTCCTTAAATAGAAGCAATTCGATTCAATCGTATTTCATCGAGTAATATCGTTACATACGTGATAATATAATTCCAGGATCGCGACGTGTCCAATTATATTTAGACGTGCGAAAGCCGAAAATAATGATTTGCACTTGGGGTCCCAACTTGATGAGAATACACGAGGGCTTACGCCGAATCGGATGCAATGGCGCAGCACTGATGTCTCGTCCTCTCACACTTCTGCGCTCTCTCCCTGATTAATACCTTCTACTCGTTCCCTACCGTGCGGCTATTTCTTGCTGTCTCGTCTCAAGTCGCTGGCTTAACGCACGTGTGAAAAACTCACTAAGAAAATGTATCTATAGGAATTCCATGCATACAGTCGCATAATCCCTCCATAGTTCCAGTAATGCAGCATTTGCACTTTCCTACATTTTTGCAAGCATTCCTAAATATGCATGCTTTTTTGCTTCAGTTCGCTGCTAAAACACCAAGGCAATCAAAAGGTTTCCCCGGAGCACAAATCGGAAGTAGCACGCATGGTAGCGAAACGTCAATGGGGAAATCAAAGCCAAACGCACCCCAGCACATCTAAGAAGGTAAACGAGAATCGATGTTTGTACGTTTCATAGTTCATATTTTCACGTTATTGCGGCTTTAGCCTACCAAAGCTTAACCGTCAGCTACTTTCCAGATTATTATTACCATTTGTTAAGTTGGCAATCTTCATTAGCGCAATGATAGCAATTGCACAGGTGTTCTTCATTGTGACAACTTTCATTGCTCTTCATGTTCACCATGTGAGTCTATTTGCCATTAAATCATCGAAAAATATCTCGTACGCGTAATAGTAGGAAGGTGATGCCAACAAGAAATAAAAACCTTGCCCCCATGGTAAACAGTCGCACTGGTCAATTTGGGGGTTTGAATGACCTGCACAAGCACTAATTCGTTCAGTGAACCCCAAAGAACACGCTCTATTTACTAAGGGGTTTCTTCTAACCATACAACAAATAAAATACGATTACGAAAAGGTGATTGCATATCATGAAGTGTCCCTTCGTTGCTCGAACACGCATCATTGCGACAAAAAAAAAGTCGCCACGTGGCGCGCTGTATCGGAGAGATGCCTAAGCATATGCCTGAAGCAAATAACGCTTACTCAGCACGCTTATCTTAGTATTCTCACCATGAATACACAGAAAAGCAGACTTCTAGACCATCAGAGCCCATGCCGTGACTTTCGTATTCTGCGGGAGCACATGAACATCTATCTTCGCAGGTCTTACTTTTCAAAGTACTCGTTCATATTCAACGAGCGTATAGTTTTAAGTTCACCGTAATACATACGTTTCTCAAGTAATCCGGTCATGCCTCACCGAGCATCGTTCGAAAAACAGCTCACATTTTCTTCACATGAGTTTGCTTTTGAAGCTGACAAGGGTGATCCTTTCAGCACAAGCTAAACCTATTATTTATACACATGTATACCCTTGATGTGGCCAAGTTACAATTTTACGAATTAGCGCCTCACCTTGATTGTGCAAGAGAACTCTTAACCTTTACCGCATTCTCGTAAAAGTTGCATATGCTGAAGTATTCGAATTTCAGCGTCTTTCATGGCTCCGTGATCTTTTAATAATTTAATGGTAGATCCACAGCTCTAGTGTTAGGCCGCCTTCATAGTTCGCGTCTCGGGAGATTAGGATAGTAGGCCATAGGACATTAGGATAGTAGTAGAGTGGGAGATTTAATAAATAATATTCTGATCAATATGTATCTAATCTGTTCAGCGCAATCTTACTACTATCCTACTATCGTAATATCGCAATCTACTACTCTGGGCGATTTCAATCGATACGTATCTAATCTTGTCAGCGCAATCTCCTACTCTACTACTATCCCAATCTACTACTATCCTAATCTCCCCGTCAATACATATGTTTTTCATTGTCGCGTACTATCCTAATCTCCGGAGTCGCGAACTGTGAACGAGCCTTAATGTTTTCAGTATTATGCTACATGAGCTATTGCTGCTACATGTTATAGCCCAGCAATTTCGCGGACGCAAGCGCTGAGGAGTGGGACATAAATTACTGATAAAGTACTAGTTAAGCGAAAGACTTATCCTTAACTGATTGTATACCACTTCAAAAAACAGCCTGTAAGTCTTATATAAACTTTGATCAGGGAAACAGCGAAATAAGAGGACTTCTTCGATGAAATATAAGTCATTTATCTCCATAACAAGAATCATCAAACTTATCCTTATAATGCTTACTGTGGGCTTCTTCCACTCACTTCGTGCCGGGAATTTATATTAGGTATGTCCATAAGTTCGGCCACTTTTTGCACCTCATGCCAAAACCATTTAGCGATCTGAATATGAGCAAGTGAGCTACGACAAGCCCACTTCGTGGAGTAACCTATACGCGAACTATGCCCACCTTAGCTGCTTTCTTCGAACTTAAAGCCGAAAACGAAGAGAGCCATATTTTTTCACACTTTGAATTATGGACCTTCTGCTGAGCCACAAATCGGTCGAACCCAGGAGTTACGTTTACTTAGTAATACGTTTACTTATTGTTAGTACGTTCACTTAGTGTACACCTCTTCGTCGTCGTTCTTCATGAGGTATCGAAATGGTGCAACCTGCTTCTCTCTGGGACTACAGCCTCGAGAAAATCCTGACCTGGAAAGGCAATCGGTGTCCGATTTGGACCTGCTGTGCTCCCCCATTAAAAGCTACCCGCACGAGTTCTTTTGCTATGTGACCGCCACACTCAGACGTTTCAGGTACACGATTGATAGAGGTCTGCACTCCTCTGGAAAATTATAGAGGCTTGGACAAAGAAATCCCCATGAATTGACCGTTAATCACAAGAGTGCAACACGAGTTCTGTCAACATCTTCTATCCTATTCCATCCCTACGCGGTGGCTGAACAACGGCGCTACTGCTGATGAGAAGTGGTTGTTCTATGCTAAGACCTGCGGAAGCATCAGCGGCTAGATCGATCAAAAGGGGTTGAAAAACTGTCAAATACAGCAAGCCGTGTTGGCTCACGTATGGGGAGCAAATCTCGAAGAAGCCACCGAGAACTTCTCCACAGCTTCGGCCTTGTAACAGCCTAGGTCTCCTTCAATCAAGGCTGAAGCTGGTCAGAAAACTCCAACTATTACGCCCAAAATTTAATAAAGTACGTCCGCTCCGCGACAACCGAGACCACGTGTTTCGTAAATTGCACGGCTCTGGATTTCGAAGCTTAGTTGAGAAGTGCAACCAGATCCATCGTACAGCGGTGATCAGCCTCCTCCAGAAGGCCAACTATTCATCTTGCTAAGTAATCATCTTACTGACGAAAAATACGATTCAAAAAAGGTGCTCGAAATCGACCTCACAGCCTTTTCCAGCTTGAAACTGCCGAACTTCTAGGAGCACGGCGTCGACACTCTGGTGGATCGCTGGCATCAAACATGTTGATGATGGATATTGCTTTTTGGTGAAAAAACCTTAACTCGAAAAAAATGTTTGAAAGTGGCACGAACTTTTGGGACAACCTAATATAATTTCCATTCAAGCGACAACACCACTCTCGAAATTCAGACCGTTGATTGATAACGGAATCAAATAATACATATTAGAGAATAACCTTCACATGGCGCAAGCTTTGCACAGTGAGCTCAAATTACTCGATAGATCTTCAGATGACGCTGGTTTACTGATGCCTATAGGGTGGGGCAGAATACTGGTGTACCAATATTTCGCTCGCATATCGGGACAAACTTCCAGTAATCAATTCGAACCATGAATATTATTTGTAGAAAAGATTACAATTCAAAACATAACGACGGTTTTCAAAATTCTTGAGACGCTTGGCGAACGAATCCTACGCTGCACGCAAGGATTTTTCATCAATTTTGTTATAATCCTGGAAGCGCCGGCATGAGAGGGCTAAAATTTGGGTGTCTGATAAAGCAGAATTTTCTCTCTAAGGCGTCCCATAGATGGAAAACGATATGTCCGGAGATAAGTAGAGCTACTGTCATGACCGATAAAAGTCGGGATCTCCTCGCGTAACTGGAGAACTCTGAAACGTGAGTATCCTCAGCGATTGGTTGAGCCTCTCCGCTTGACCCACTCACAAATCTTATGGAGCACGTGGCATGCGTTCAGGAGAGCAATCGTTGCGCATCCCCATGCGCCAATAACTGCCCAGCAAATGTCAACCGCGGTTCTCGAGGATTGCATCGCTTCTTCACAAGAACTCTTAATCAGCCTTGTAGCCAGTATGGGAGCACGTAGCACAGCATGCTTTGCAGCCCGAGTGTTCATGCACACCAAGTCAGAACGCAGCTCCTTTCTTCTAGAGGTTTACCAAGATTGGGGTGGCTTTACCCATCAACTGCCTCAGTCACTGTCAAGAAAAAGTGTCTTCCCAATCGCCCCTTTGGCGCTTTTCTGTTAGTAACTCTCTGCACTGTACCGCAACATTTACTTCTATATATGTGCCAAATTTGGTCCACCTAGGTTAACTAGCAGTGAGATATCATGTGAAAGTTACTTCGGTCCTTAAGTTTTGTACACCAGCGTATTGATAGGACGGTTGAGGTTGCGACCATTACCACGAACCTGCTACGGTATTTTCCGTACGGTAAGCAGCGCACAGCATTAGTGGCGCTACTTTATTAGCTAATCCAATTAAACTGTCCGTCTCCTTGACCACTGCGACCCGTGCAACTTACACGTTCGCAGCAATTTGATGTACACATTCACTTTCTCGCGTATCCTCTCATCAGCGTGCTGTGTTTCTAAGTCGTAACACCGTTCACCTCATAAGAAAAAAAAACAACCTCATTTTCGATGTTTTCTAGAGTCCTTATTTCTCTTTTTTTTCACCAATGATCGCTGCGCACCTTCACCTTTCTAACACAACAATTCGGTTGCGACCCATGCCTTTGAGAAGCTTTTTAAGCCTAGCCTGCTTGACAGATGTCACTGTTGGAATTCTGAGCCTTTTAGCATGGCGTATGGAAATCACATGAGTATCCTGCTGAGGTACAATTCAATGATATAGCTGTCTCCACTACATCACAATCCTGTAATGAAGTAGCAAGGTAATATTATATTCCTGATTTCTTTTGAAGGTGGAGCTCACACTGGGATTGTAAGTATCGTCAAGTTTCTCAGCGGGACACTTTATAATCAGCCGGTGAACTAACATCGAGCTAATCAGAAGAAAACTATTCCTTCATTTGGCGGATAGAACTTGTCGTGATTAGGATAATAATGAATCGATTAGTTTGATTCAACTTGTTTCTATTATAAACATAATGATTTCATTGTCAGTAGTGAGCACTTTTCTAAGTTGAGCCAAAATTTTAAAGTAAACTACAGATTATGGAAAGGAAACAAACAAAATTGATAATTTAACTCAACCCCTAACACATATAAAATGTCTTCAAAATTACCCAACGGAGCGAATTCTCACAACACTGTGAAGGTAGAGCGGGCCGCAAGCATAAGATCTACTAACTTCTCTGCATGAACAGGCAAGGCATAGGCATGAGGGCACAAACCAGTCAGAAGTAGCGTAAATTCGAGTAATAAGTAAAAGTAACGATTCCCTTCGGTCTGTAGGCAAGACCTCTAGAAGACAATCACAGATGTGGTACTCCCGTGCATGGAAACCACACAACAGAGCGCTAGGGCCTTGCAAAATTATACGCAGCAGCTGCGGTTCCGCGTCCGCTGCAGGCTGTTGTCTGGCGCCCACACACGAGGTAAGGTCATCAGGTCGTTCCGGTAATTTGCAATGTGCCGTATCACTGCCGCACTCGTCTCGGACGCTGAGCTCAAAAATGCCTTCCCTATTTGCCAAACGATTCCTTGAACGGAGTTATAAAGTAAGGAGGTGCCGCGGTAGTGCCCCGGTCGTGGGAACTATTACTTGAAGAGTCTGTTTCCTTTTTGTTTTCTGTTGACAAAGTTTCCGGGAAGCTTCTTACTTTGCTAATTTATCAACATTTGCCATTGCCATGCCTGCCATGCTTATCAACATTTGCCATTAGTTGCCTGTACGAAAAAATTTCGAGCAGTTCCTTGCAGGTTTGGGCAGTAGTCGTCCATGTATGAACATGGTGCCCGTAATGCACGTGTCAGGCTTTTTCGCGGCAAACAGGCGTGATATTCGTGTTCAGGAGATCAAACTACCCTTGGAGATAAGTTTCCTACCGAATCTGAGATTTTGACGCAGTTTCAAAATTGGGTGAGGTAAGTCAACTATCATCAACCATCATATCATCAACCTGCTGGGACATGCGCTATGAATTTCGTGACATTTCCGTCCTGGCGCCTCTTATCAACTTTTATCATTTTCACTCCTCCACCACACATGTTCTCATTCCACACGCTACATCATTGTCGAGCATTCTGCGATCACCTGCGAGATGATCCATATCAGACGAATTACAAGAGAAGTTTCTTTCTGTGATGGACAGTGCAAGACCACACCACGGGAGGACGACGAAAGAGGAGCTGGAAAGGCTCGCCATCACCTGACTACTCCACCCTCCATATTCACCTGACCTTATTCCTTGTGACTACCACGCCTTCAGAAGCCTACAAGCCTACAGCGAAGAGAAAAAAAACTCAACAACAATCAGGTCAAGGGTAGAGTAGTTGAACTGATCGCGTCACGCCCTCTTCCTTCAAGAAGAAAGGCATCAACGCTCCGTCCAGTCGATGGGCAGACATTTTAGCTAAGGAAGGTCACTATCTTGATTACTGTTCTTACGCTTCTGTTGTAGCAGTCCTGCTCCTATGAGCTCTACGAAAACCATCACTGATTGGCTGGCTGGCAGTCGTCCGTCTGCCCTTCTAAATCAAGACTGGCCCCAACAACAGAAATTCTAGGACTTCTATTCTATAAAACTGACCTTTAACATCGCTTTCTATTAAATTTGCTCGCATCGGTCAGAAGTTTGGCATTTTCATGTTTGCACCTTTTTGTGATGTGTGCAAAGAAGTACGTTCGATAGCTGTTTCAGCAACCAAACGACGGATTGAGCGAACTGACTTCCAGCACTTTTTTCGAAAGTATCTTCAAGATACTGCTCGTGGAATCGCAGGAGCAATTCTCTCAGGTGCAGGCCTATTGGTGCTGGTGAAGAACCTATCAAGCTTCGATGTAGTGGTCGATGGGAGTTTCCTGTTGAATCGTCTTTGCAATGTTACATAATCGAACAGCAATCTGCGGAGCAAAGTAATGAATATTACTCGAGTTGTTCAGGGATTGTCCACTCCGAAAATGATACTTCATGTGACGAAAGCAAAGATGAACACTGAATAACCAAAATAAATACACAGAACACACATGTTGTTGAACTGACGCTTAACAGCTGCAACCTCTTTTTACCGCGATTTTTGCCCATCCTGTATATGACATACTAAACAAAACATACTAAACAGTGTGATTATCGAGTGAAGAGCGTGCTCTGCTCTTCTTAACTGGAGGTGCTGAAAGTTACAAAAGAGGTCAAAATACTAGTCGTTATGACAGAGTGACAAAGCAACAGATGTGTAGACTTCCAAAAGGTTAGATCCGTTTTTTTTTGAAGAAGAAAGATTGGGTAATTCAGAGTGATGGCATCGGAAGGGTTCGAACTATTTGCCATAGCATTTGCTATGCAGCTTTGTCTGAGCTTGGCTGAACCCCACAAAAGTGGCATAGGAGGAGTGGCTACAGTTGTCTATGCCAAAGGATACAGTGAAAAGTGAGCTTCACAATTTCGATAACCTTGGCAGACACCTACCAATAGTATCGATTGATGACCCATAGACTTTACTCAAAAAGGAATATGGCAAATCTTTGCTTTTTCATGAAAAACCGCTATTCATTGCATTCTCCATGAAAGAAACGATCTGCACCGATTCATCTCGGTGTTAGAAAAATGATGTTAGGGCCTCTGATTCAGGCCACTAGGCGATCAAGCAATATATGGTGTCTCGCAAAGTGTTCTAAGCTTAGCCATCGGCAGTGTCAGACTTTACGAATGGGCAGTGAATCGCGCGATTTGGTCGAGGGGTACAAATTATGCGCTAGCAGTTCTTGTAATTCCTTGTGCTCAATGAACTAGAGGAGTTGAAGAGCGTACAGGTTCTCGGGGAGACTCACCCGCTTCTCCGAAACAATGGGCATCAACGGGCTTTTCAGGGACAGCGGCTATTACCATCTGTTTTTCAAGAACTTTCAATCAATAATAGAATCAATCATCACACAACTCTTTTTTCACATATTTGCTAATTCTCCAGTTCAGCGCTCACTATGACGGGGCTCTAATTAATACCTGACAAGCACAGCAGAGTCGATGAATAAACTCGCCTTCAGAGTCGCAATATGACAACATCGCACAAATGATTTCGCTCGGGATAAATTTGGTATTCAGAAGCTTGTGCGAAACTCTATTGAAATACGTCATTCAGATGCGAAATTATTGATGGTTCCCAAGATGCAACGCCGCTATTCGTAAACGTCGACCGTGCCAATCCTACAAATCGAGAAAAGATGACAAGATGTGGGTCTTTATTGGGACCTTTTTCAGTTCTCAGTTCAAAAACTCGCCGTAGACTGATTGGTTACTCATTACAAATGTGAGATGAGCATCCAGACACTGATACTGGGCTAATATTAGCGCGTTTAGCCGACTTTCCTACCTCAAAGTACTGTTGCTCATCCCACTCAACGACTGAATCGATTAGCATCAAATAGCTGTCGACTTGCAAAATCTGAATGAGCCTAGGGACCGAGCCGTGTTTTTGATCTGCATCATGGAGCTAGATCACAACCCGCTAAATTCAATCACATTGGGCCAATGAAAGATGGAACGGACATTTCAGTCGATCAGCAGAAGCGGCGGAGTAGCCTTACACGCACATTAGAGGAATTTACTAATGGGAAGGCTGTGCGTGGTTCGAGCTCAACTTGTTTCTCTACGGTTCATGGACCACTGCGACTTTATTTGAAACGCTGCCCGGAACGGGCTTTGCATAGTCAGAGCTACTGTCTCCAGGAAGGCATCCATCAGCTAGCTGACTGAAGTAAATGTAGCTGCATGAGGCTGGAAGCAACCATGGCAAACATCCTTGAGCTTGACGGCGATCGTGGATGACCTCATGTTCTGAAGACGACGAGGGCAATAAACAGGAGATTGCATATGCGCCCCCCCCCCTATGGAGGGACATGTTCAGGTTATTTTTGCCAAAGACTGCCACTAACCACAGGCAGCACTGTTGCAATTCCACTCGAGCGTGACTATGAGTCATGAGCAATCAGGTCCTTTTAGTGTCAAGCAAGCCTCTGTTATTATGGTCGCTCCGTATGTACAGTGTGATCTTAGAATTCAGTATGCAGGGATCCGGCGCTTATGGGAAGAGATGAGGCAGCCCCCGACGCAATATATAAGGCGTGACGAGACTACGCAGCTGGTAGATGGGTGCCCCCCAAGAGGCCCATCGCGCGGCGAAGGAAGAGACGCAGACGCAGCAAAGGACGAGTTGCAGCGCATACTGTAGCGGTTAGGCGTCAGGTCAAATAGAGTGTACCATACTACGTCTCATATCGCACAGCACCCGCTGCACTCGTCCATGCCGCATCTGCGTCTCTTCCTCCGATGGGCCTCTATGGGGGACACCCCTGGTAGATCTCGCGGCAGAGAGTGTCGTAATTTCAGCCTTACCAATACAGACGTGGCCTTATGAACAACATTAGTATTGAAGTTGACGTGAATCAATTCTCTCGAGTCCGCCACCACGTTCTACCATAATCTGCGACATCAACATCACACCTGGCGACGGCTTCGACAAAATCGGTAACGCGCGTGCTTCTTGATGGCATTGATTAGCCCATGGATAATTCGGCGTCGCAAATGCAAAATCCTTTTGCTCCTACGGGGAACAAGATGTACATCACGGTGGTCCCTATTAATTTCTCGTGAACACTCAAAGACGGAGTAAGTGTTCCTACGATAGTT
Source organism: Ostertagia ostertagi (assembly GCA_036418205.1). Taxonomy (NCBI): domain Eukaryota; kingdom Metazoa; phylum Nematoda; class Chromadorea; order Rhabditida; family Trichostrongylidae; genus Ostertagia; species Ostertagia ostertagi. Next base: position 14,786 of record MU891519.1, read on the forward strand.
CAGTGGTAAGATTTACTGAGAAACAAAGTCAACCACCAAGCAATGTATCAGAGGCAAAAAAACCAATGCAAGCTACAATGATACACTTATATATTGTGTGCGCATCAAAGGGACACATTAAACCAAAAGCGTCAATTTCTACGAAAGCATGAAAATCTGGGAAATCGAGGCTAATGTAAAATACTGTAAAATGGTAAACAAGTCGCGATTGCTCGCGACAGCAAGATAAAGAAGTAGAATCTGGGCCGCTTTTGAACATTAATGCGATTAGCGCGCAAAGAGTGCTGACGATGTACCAAGTATATACTGTGGCGACATTCCTCAGTGTGCAGATATTCTTACTGTTCCAAGCGATTTGGTCATTGGCATTGTATAGTTTGGATAATACTATAAAAAGACTTTCAAACTCATAGATTTCTTGAGGGTAGGTTTGATCAAAATCACTTTCATTAATTTTTTCTACTTCGTCTTCCTATTTTTCATGTATTAATGCACCGGTTGAAGATAAGCGTGGGAACCCGGTGATGCAGGCATGCGTTCAACATAGAATAGCGCCCTTTCTGTATGGTCCCACCCTAAAGGCTAGCGCAACCTTCACCCTTCAGAACACGTTTTGATCAAATGAGGTGTACACTTGTGCGAAAATGAAAAGGTTGCTCTTGAACGAGGCACAGATCGGGTTCCCGGCAACTTTCAGGGTCGTTGCTTCTTTGCGTGCACTTTAAGGACTTTTGCCATGCTCCTTTGCTCCTTCCGCACTTGTAACACCAACACTTCTTGGAGGCGTCGCGTATGTAGAGGAAGGTGTTTCATGTGGCGAGGGCAACATCACACAATACGTTGGAATGACATCTCATTACATGTTTTTATTATCCCCCACCCCCCCCAAAAAAAAAAAAAAAAAAAAAAAAAAAAAAAAAAAAAAAAAAAAAAAAAAAAAAAAAAAAAAAAAAAAAAAAAAAAAAAAAAAAAAAAAAAAAAAAAAAGAAAAAAAAAAAAAAAAAAAAAAAAAAAAAAAAAAAAAAAAAAAAAAAAAAAAAAAAAAAAAAAAAAAAAAAAAAAAAAAAAAAAAAAAAAAAAAAAAAAAAAAAAAAAAAAAAAAAAAAAAAAAAAAAAAAAAAAAAAAAAAAAAAAAAAAAAAAAAAAAAAAAAAAAAAAAAAGGGGGAGGGGGGGGGGGGGGTGCGCTCGGGGGGCGGGGCCGTGCGGCAACAGGAGTCGATTTCCCGCAACCGGCTGGAAGCCTTCCTTCCTTGCGTAAGGCTTCTTCGTCGATTCCGCTGTGTCCTTTCCAGCATGATAAAGCAAACACTCGTGGAAGACGCGCATACAGTCAGAGGCACATTCCACAGTTAAAGAGATACAAAAGCAGCTTGCATATATATCAATCCTTTTTGGGATGCGGCACGCATTCTACTTCCATTTGTACATTCGCAGTGGCATTTGAATGCGATGTGGCCTATACAATGACTTGCGGGGGCCAGCCGATGTTCAAGTCAGTGTTTTTATCCTCCCAGACAAGTCTGGTACCAATTAACCGACCCCGGAGGGATGGAAGGCTTGGTTGGCCCGGGCGACTCACGACCCAGGATTTGATCCCGGACCGCTCGCGTGGTAAGCGCGCCACTTGTCACTACACCACTTCCGCCCATGAATTCAAGCGGGATAACAGAGCATCGCCATAGTAGACGACATTTACGCTAGAAATGGCATATCAAACCTAACTGCCTTAGTCTGTTGATGACTGGGTTGTCGCCCTCTCCCCATCCTCCCTTCCTCTCTCCACTGCCCTCCAGCTGCCACTGCAGCACCATGTGGAATGAACGGAAGTGTGCTAAGCAGGTGTTTATATAGCCCTAGAGTGTTATCACAACTATCCTGCTAAAACATTGATATCTCAAATCCTGTAAGCTACCCGATTTGTTAGCGGTTTGTTTATCCCATGAGCTTCCTTCTCACTTCATTTTGCGGACGGACACACATACATACATACATACACACATATACAGACACACATACATACAAGCCGGCACCAAAGTTAGCGGTATTATATAATAGAAAGATCTGCAGCGGGTTTGAGCCGTGTGACAGTGCACTAGCTCCCTTGTCGCGTATTTTCAAGCCGCGAAACTGCAACCTTCTTGAATTCTTACAGTGACTCGTCAGTGAAGGAATAAGGACCAGAAACCACTGACAAGGCTGCTAGTACCGCTTCTCTTTCTGGGCGGTATGAGTTTGGGAAAGTCAAGGAAAAAAGTCTAAAGACGCCGTATTCTAGGGCTACTAAACGTTAGACGGAGATTATAGAGCACAATGAAGAGGGAGACACAAGACGACGCATCGAACGGGGTGTGGCGACGCTGCGAGTTCTGAGCCCTACTGCCCTCTCACGCATTTTGATAGGAAATGCAGCCAGTGGAGCCACCAACTTGACTTGTGGGCGAGATTGGGTCCAGCATATCAATTGCGAAGTGTCACTATAAAATAGCATTGATCGCGGAACATGATCTTGAGAATCACTGCAGAAGAGGTGTCGCTGAATTTTTCATCCCTTCTATCAAGCGTTTAAAACCTTTCTATTTTGGGTTTCTATGTCCTTTACAGGAGTACAAGATTGAAAGGCAACCAGTAAGCTTCTCTCTTTTCCGTGCCATCAACTATGATAGTTTCCAGATACTCCATAACAGTGATTTGTAAGTTAAAATGATCTTTTAATTGGTTTTAAGGTGACAAGGTGTATTTGTTAAATAATGCAATCTCGCTCATCGAAGCGAGGGTTAGGTTAAGCTGCAGGGCTGTCGCCAGAACCGTCCTGTCGTCACGACGCAGCAACTTTACGATGAGCGCGGAATTTTTGAATGCGACTACCGGAACAGTGAAATTTCTTGCGATCCACAATAATCTGTATAAGGCATGGATATCGAATTCCAATTTAGCTGCTCTGGCTCCTTCGTGATAATGGCTCTCAAACATTTGTTTCGGAAGTTTATTATCGCAATATTGAAAAAAGGCAAAAAGAAAATAGGTCCAGGTTGAAGAAAATAGGACCGACCTGCTTGGCGTCCTTCGACATCCAAAAATGGATGGCGCACATAGAAACTCGTCCTGCAGTTGCGACGGCGGCGCGACCAGTAACGCGAGGATCCTGAAGATGATAAGGCAGGATTTTCTCATAGGCCAGGCCGACCAAGAACTGTTAATGTTCCACGGGCAGGCGATCAGGAAGAGGATCTCGCGCAACGGTGAGGTCTATAAATAAAATCGCTTCAGATCTGCACATTAATCGCCGTTCCTCTAGCACTAGACAGGAAGCCGCACAACCTGCATAGCGAAGATGAAATCGGCGGCGCTAAATCCGATCGCTATAGACGTGACGGGAGGCTTCTTTTCCAAGAACAGAATAAACACGAATATGTCGTACAAAACATGTTTGTCGCATACACCTACGACCTGCCTTCCCATCTGAATATATGCCCTTTGGTCTCAAATATCTCCGCAAAGATTAGCGCTTTCTCGAGGACAGACACTCAGCTAAGCTGGCAAGAAGAAGACTGGGAAATGCTAGCGACACTTCTGTTCAGCACATTTGTGCGGGCGCCCTCGAAACATCTTCGTCGGGAAATGACGAGAAAACTCTCTACGCGTCGATAGTCGCGACAACATGAAAAATCAGCCGGCACACTGTTTTGGCCCGGCAGACTTGAAAACTCCAGGAAAACTCCAGATTTCTCGTCAGTCCAGACACGTAAAAAACGGGAGCCTGTTCCCGAAGTCAGAGATGGTTTGCGCCGGGATGATATAAAAAGGCAAGACACCTCTCGTTGTTAATGACAAAAACATGAAAAACAACTCGGAACTTATCAGAACATATTATTTTGAGGGCCACACTGATGCCATGCAGAAGCACTTCGAAGTACGAAATTTTGCTCTGCAACAAGACTGGGAGCCAGCACATGGGTCGAAATCTAAAATTTCCTCCTGCCACGCCACTTTCCTGGATTTTGGGACAAAGACCAAACCACTCATAATCTTCCGCAGGACCGAAATCTGATGAACTATTCCGTTAGAGCTATCTGCAGCAGGAAGTGTCTTCCTCTCTCCACCGCAGTTTGGAAAGCCTTAAAGCAGCGCTTAAATGGAGTGGCATTCACTGCGAACGCATAATTATAGTTCCACCTACAAATTTCCCAAAAACTAGAATCTTGGGGATGTTTTTGAAAAAGGCTCTACAGACAAATTGTGACACATATAAACGCGAATCTGAATATTAACACGGAAAATCCAGTTTGAGAAAGCAACAATTTTTTATCCTCATTTTTTTTCGAAAATACCCTTTTGCCTATGACGCAAAATCATAGTTCCACCTCATGTTTCTCCGCTGCATTTTGCTTTTACCCAATCAAATTTTGAAATTATTACCCACTCAAGTCCCTTAGCTTATAGCAAAGGCAAAACCGCTGCGTCAGACTTCCGTAAAAGGAAAATCCTAGCAAAAGAGACGCCAGCAGTTGGAAGTGTCCACCCACGTGGTTTTGTCGTGATGACTCATAACGAACAGTTAAGGATGCTACAGAATGCAATATTCATGATACGGCGCTTGTCTCGGTCGGATGAACCCCGACCGAAATAAGCGCCGTATCGTGAGAAAATAATACGACTTTATCCAGACGGGTACGGAAATCAAAACTTCTTCAAAAGTTAGTGTTTCAATGGAAGCAGTTTCACGTGTTTTACAACACGCTCGTGACAGTCCATGTCTGGAGGATAAGAAATACGCTTTTGTGAAAGAAATCAGAGAGAAAACGAGCCATTTTTCTCAAAAAGTTTTGCGAAGTAGAGCAAAGTGAGGACACTTTTTTATCTGATATTTTGGAACCTCTGACCATCCTCCTGATCATTTTCTTCTCCATACATGTGTGCTACGAAGTAGAAAACCGATCTGAGAAAGAAAAAAACGTTAAGAGAAAGAAAGACGCAAATCAAAAGTCGCAAATGAAAGAATGCCACCGCTTCACTCGAACTTGGCGAAGCTTTCTAAGAAAAATGGCTCGTTTTTCTCTCTGATTTCTTCTTGACAAAAAGTGTATTTCTTATCCTCCAGACATGGACTGTCACGAGCGTGTTGAAAACACGGACAATATCCGACCCGGCTTTCATGAAGTTGCATTATTTTCGCACGATACGGCGCTTATCTCGGTCGGATAGTAATCAGGGTTCCTTCCCAGATCATATCCTGTAGCATCCTTGAGAAACTTGTTCGTTATGAAGCACCCCGACAAATTCCAGCGTGAGCTGACACTTCGACAATTCCTGCGTCTCTTTTGCTATGATGTTCCTTTTACGGAAGTGTGCCAGCGGTTTTGCGTTTGCCATAAGCTAAGGAACTCGAATGGAGTAATAATTT
>MU891521.1:0-23279 GCA_036418205.1 Ostertagia ostertagi
TCTATCATACTATTGGTTCTCTTCAAAACGTCGTTTTCCGAATAAGTCATGCCTACGAAGTCACCATTCCTTGTAATTGATAGGTGTGTTCCAGGGATAGACCCAATCTCCGGTCCCCAAATAACACCTTCCATAGTCTCTTGTTGTTATCGTTTGGTGTTGGTTCGGTCTTTACATCCCATCCGTTCCAGCATGCTTCATAGTTCCGGGCTACATTACTGACGTCGACCTTGTCCTCTTTTACTCTTGCGTCCGCCGGCTATTCCCACAATGCTACAAAGCCATATTGTCATGTTAGTATGGATCACTTCGATATGATTACTCCAATTTCCTGGCATTTTTCTCGAATGCAACAAATAGCCAGATCTTTATTACAGACTTAGAGGTATTTCCACAGACAACACTCTCTGAAAAGCAGAAATGGGTCTCATCAAAAACGGGGCGGGGGAGGGGGGGGGGTTCGGTGGCATGTGATGCGAAAGTCCTTCCGAAAGTCCTAAAGCTCCCCTGCAAAAAATGGATTACTTCATGCGATACGAACTGTCGCGCCAAATACCCCCTCCCCTCCTGAATGAGACCCACGGGAATTTATTGCTATATAATATTCGCTTTCACAAAAATATTCTCACGCGTCTAAAATTGCCGAAATTGTATTCCATGAGCCTGGCCATGCCTGAGAAGGTGCTTGACGTAAACCAATGTGTCTTCTCCGTAGTCACATACCCTTCACGCTAACCCACGAGCGATTTTTTTCCATTTCTGCTAACGTCTTCTCTCTTCAATATAAACCTGCCGGGCACATTTTTATGGATATCGAATGATCCTAATATATAGGATCTCACGAGACTCTCTTGTATCAACTTCGCATTTCTCTTCGGAAGCCTGCTTGGTGGTGGAAATTCTGAAATGAATTGCGGGGTGGATTACTCATTACGTGTTATGAGTTTAAGCAGTGTCAAATTCTAAGAACCTGTCATTCTGTGGAGTTGTGCATTCGATGTTTTACGCATGACTCTTATTTTGCCCACATGGTCGTTTAAAACTTGTTCGGAGCGCAATGTGCCTCGGGGGGGACCAGTCGCCGCGCGCGGCCGTGCGGCAACAGGCAACAGAAATTCGTGAGCCAGGGGGAGTGTAGCCAATTCAGGGGGGTTGGGGGTGAGGGCAGTCACATGACATGCGTGAGAAGCTGGAATGTTCGAATTTCCTGTTGCCGCACAGCCGCCCCGAGGCACATAGCGCCCTTGTTCGGCACCTTCGTCCATGCCTTACTGGTTGAGGTTTGGATTTTCCTCAGCCGGTGGCTTCCTTCCACTTCCATTTGCCTTGTTAATGACTGTTTTCATGACCCAAGACGCCGATGTTTTCTACCTATTTGTCCACTCATCTGTGCTCGGTTTTTCCGCTCTCATGTAGGCAACAGTTTACCGTCTGGCGCTGTTCCAAAGGGCTGTATTTTTGAAGAAAGACATGTTGGTGTAAGTTGATGTAGTACAAGTGCAAAAACAAACAAAGTCGAAAGCCTCGCCTGGGGACAACAGAGTACGCCACCTGGCGGTGTTATCACGTGCTGATTCCCAGATTGATTCGTTTATCGAAGGACTCGTGGTTACCTCGCCGTGGTACGTGAGCGGGAGGGGGAGTCATTCCATCTATAAACCTCGTGGGCAAAGAAATCAAATTTTCAAATCAGTGTCGCTGATGTGATCAGGTGAATATTTATTGATTGATAATTAGGTGAATATTTTTTATTGATAATGAGTTAAGTAAACGGTAGATCATCAGTCACTTGAGTAACAGCTGAAGTCGTCTAGAGCGCTCAAATTTCATCGCATCCTTGGTGTTCCCTTTTTTTCGAGCGTTCCGTTGTAGCGCTAGTGTAACCAAATTAATTAGTAACTCAAAAACAGAAATAATTGAATGGTGTTCTGGAAAAGTCGAATGTGAGTATGCGTGGAACGTCGGTCTGTTAGACTTTTTGGGGAATCGAGCAGGGAACGAAATCGGTATTCGGTAGGATTACTGCCCTTCTTTTTCTGTGTCATAATCGTATTCCAGCATTATGCAATTCTTTGTCACGGCATGTGTCCAACGTGTAATCGCACAAGAACCCGTATGGTTCATCCCCATGTTTTGCATCTCTTCCCTCTCTCTCCTCTTCCTCTTCCGCTGCAGACAGTAAGGTTAATTGTTATAGCAGTAGCTAGTTTAACGAGTGTGAGTGCGGACGTTTCGCTTTATGCGACTGCTTTTTGTGAACTGGGCTTGATTGGAGAGCTTGGCTTCACTCTTGCGCCCTCCGTCGCACACCTTCCCCATCCCCTCAGCGCTCCTTAGACTTATTATAAGGCTACTGAAAATGAACCTGGAAAAAGTCCTAGGCGCTAACATAGTTAAGGGGGAGGAGAGGTCGCAGCGGCGTGCGGCATGTCTGCTTCCTCTCGGCGAGGCAGCATAAACTCGCACATTCTGAATTTTACTCCTATCACGTGACTCGCCCCGCCCCCAGATTCCTCGTTCAGCACTGAAATTTCTGAACGTGCCCCCCCCCCTACCTCCCACCACCAACTACGTTAGAAACTCGCCACTTTCCTAAGTCGTTCTCTCAGTCCACCCATCAAGGATGAGTAACTGAGTTGCAACTCCTGAAACTTAACCTGAAAAGTTCACCTTATCTCTGTTCTGGATCTATTCCAATAAGGGAGGAGGGGGAGTGGGGATGTTGGTATAATAGTTTGCATGGATCGCAGCAGGGATCCTGGCTTAACGAGTGGCATCGTGCAAAAAAAGAAAACTTAGTTAAGTGGCACTTTATTAAACTTTTGATAAAAACATTGTCGTGGTTAAAGGCTTGAGTGCTCCAACATGTCTCCCCTGCCCCGGGTGAGGTTCACTAGAACAGAAAGCGACTCTTTCGCATTTCGCAGCGCGAAACATTTTTCGCTGCAGGAACCTCAGGTCCACGCTGATCATCAGTGGACCTGAGGTTCCCGCAGCGAAAAATGTTTCGCGCTGCGAAACGCGAAAAAGTCGCTTTCTGTCCTAGTGAACCACACTTCCCCCTCCCCACCCCCCCCCCTCCGTTATGCAACATAACCCATTTCTGCCTTGTAGTAAGACACAGTATTTCACATAGTCTGATCATCTCACCATATCAAGGCGATTGTCGGAATGGTGCCGTTTTATTTTCGAAGATTCATGTTACTAGCGTAAAAACGCCAGACAGCCTACTGGCTTTTACTGTAGTTGGAACCGGTACGAGATTTCCTGGAAACATTTTCAACTTCTTACTGTCGCCAAAAATTGGGTAGTGCGGTTCTTTTTTTTTTTTTTTGCTGAATTCGATCCCTCAGGTCTTCTGCATTTCGCTACAAATTTCCCATGTGCCCTACGTTCCTTTATTTTGTGTTATAGTGTTATAACATTCGTAACACCTGTGAGTTCAGACAATTCGCTTCAAGTAAAAGCAACATGGATAATGCAAGTGCACCACCAAGTAGAAAGGTATTCGGACAACTTTTTGAACTAAACTAGTTGACATTACTTTACGCATTCACACCGTTGGAAATCATGGGCTTTTTCTTCATATTCCCATTTTTACAGAAACATGGTCGCCGTCGTGTTGCCGATAGTATAAGCAAATCTCCGGCTCCAACAGCGCAGCAGTCGCCTGCAACAAAACTTTTGGCAGCGCTTAGTAAAGCCCAGGTTTGAAACCTATATTTACTAATATCAGTGTGAGTCATTAGTTATTTGTGTCTACATGTATCTTCCTTCAGGGGAAGGCAGCTCCTGATTCGGCCGCGCCTTCACGACACCCTGGTCAAAATCAGAAGTCCAAGAACGAGACTACAACAAGGCAAAAAGCGGACTCGAGGAAAAAAGCCAGTACTTCTCAAAATCAGGTTTGTCTTGCTTTGAGCTGGGGATTGATTTCCACATTTGAGCATAAAATAAAATGGTGAAACTCCAGTTCTAGGGGGGTTGTATTCCCTGTTATCTTGTTGTAGTACTAGAGAGCACTCTTTTGGACTTCTCTATGGATAAGATAGAGGTAAACGACTCATTTCAAGTGCATTTTTGATAAGGACCGATGTATGCCCTACATCACGCACATCCTGCTCACATCTTAGGCAATTTACGGTATGTTATCGTCCACCCTGGGCTCCTACACCCTTGCGCCTAAAAAGGATGTCCATACCCTAGTTCAGGACCATTTCCTTGGACCACAGCAGGCCGAAATCTGAAAGCACTTGGAGTACTTCCACACTACACCGGTCCTTATCAGAAGTGAATTCTTAATGAATCGATTACGTATCATGAAAACTATCATCCTTATGCTTAGTATCGGAGAGCCAATGGTGTGCCCTGGTGGGAGAGGGGTGGGGTGGGGGGGGGGATTTAGCAAAAATTCGTAGTTTTTTAGTACCCGAGATAGTTGGGGGGACTGCGTTGCTTCAAAAAGAAAAAATGAGGAGTCTACTGCCGAAATTAACGGCTCAAAAACGAAGAAAATGCGTTCCCAAAAGTCGGCTCCAGGACGGTCTGGATACCGGAAAATGCCAGCTGTGGCGGAACCTCAGTCCCGCATTTGTTTCTCATTGTTATGCAAGGTTTTAGCCATTTCAGGGGTTTTGTTCCCCTTTGGCTCTTCCATCTACAATTAGAGATCATTTGCGTTACCAATGTGACTTGAATAGCGAACTACGTTTCATTATACACGACCAAGTGTTTTGACCATGTTTTCTTTATTTGCATCGTAAATCTGTTCTACTAAATAATTCACATACTTTCGCATACATATGCAACATATGCGCAACGTTCATTGATCTCGAGATGACATTACAACACGTTCGCCCATGGCGACCAGTTTCCTTTCGATGTTTTCGGCGCTATAGCTTTTCTTGAACAGTGTGTTACGTGTGACTGACAATCTCATTCATTTGCCATGATCTTTTTGTTAATGACGAACAAACTTTTCCTCTCTATTGTGAAATTATGCAATTCTTTTTAATAGTAAAAGTCCCTGTTTTTTCATTCTAGAATCCCCCACCAGTAGTCAATCGCGGGGTCGAAAATTTGGGCAGTGTCGGTGCAAGAATGAGTCGAAATCAGGTAACAGTGGATGATGCAGGACCATCAACGTCAAATTCGCGAAAAATACGAGATATCAGTTATACTGTGAGTTTTTACATCATTTTTTGGTACCAGAGAATGCTCTATAGTTTCCTTTCCAGCTAAATCATCCCACAACAGAATCTTATAATTTGTGGGCAGCCAGTCCGACTAAAGCAACTCCATCGGCTCCGAAAATTCCATCCGAAGTGCTTCAGGACCTCTCATTTCGGTTTTTGGCAAATATTCCAGATGAGGAGGTAAATGTGAACATGTTTCTGTCATTTTTTTCTTCATGCGAAGGAGTATTCATAAGGAAAAAGTGTATTCGCGTGGTTATTCATGCACTTCAATCTTTTTTTTTACCTCGATTCCTTTAATTTATGAGCTTACGTCAGGAATTGGTGCCTCAGTGAGGAGGCAATAGGGTTATCCGTCACTCATTGTTCGATGTGGAGGAATCAACCTTTTTTCATTACTAATATTCAGAAATCAGACAAGGTCCGTATGTGCTTCCAAGTGGAATTAGCGCATTGGTTTTACATTGACTTTTATTGCAAACAAGAGGAAAGAAAGGATTGTGCCCAAATGGGAATGCGGGAATTTGCCAGGTAAGTTCTATTTCATTGTGGCTAGTGAAAGAGGCAGGACTGATATGGATCTTTTTAAGGCAAATTTTTAAACATTGTGACGAGTTGGCTCCTTATGCAGCCCATGTGGACCAGGTATTCATCCTGTTTCCTCTCTATTTTCATGGCCTATCAAAGAAGTCCCTAATCAGATATGGCATCTTTTCCAGGTTATTGACGAGTGGCGCTGGTACAAGTCAACGGTTCCGACTTATGGAGCAATCTTGCTAGATGAAACACTAAATCATGTGCTTCTTGTGCAAGGTTTTTATGCGAGCAAAAACAGCTGGGGTTTCCCCAAAGGAAAGGTAATACATAATAACACATCTTAATTGAGTGAAAAAGAATTTTTGGATCTGGTTTCGCGTTTACTTTACGTTGAGCCATATTCCCTTTTCTTCACTATCGGTCATGATACCATGCTCGTGCATTGCTTCAATTTCGCAGTAAGATAATCAGAGGATGGAATCAAGAGTAACTTTTGCGCTTCCTAATAAGAAGCTGGTGCTCTCATAGATTTTTCTTTGCTCATCAACTGCTGGGACAGTGCCAGTTCACATTGCACCAACCACGTCCACAAGGAAAACTTTGCGGACAGTTAGTTATTATCGAAAAGTTTGGCTTAGGCTCCGCCGCACCTGACATTTTACGGTATCCAGGCCGCCCTGGAGCCGACTTTTGGAAAGCATTCTCTTCCTTGTTGGAGCCGTTAATTTCGGCAATAGACTCCTCATTTTTTCTTTTTTGAGCTGCAACGTAGTCCCCCTAAACTATCTCGGGTACAAAAAGACTACGAATTTTTGCTAAATCCCCCCTCCCCCCACAAGTCTCTCTTCCGTTCTTGGTTAGCTCATTAGTTGTGAAAAATATTTAAGACGTTCACCAACAGACGGTCAAAGTCTAATACAAACGTCTGTTTGCTTCTTAGCATTGGGAGTGTCAATATTGCTTTCTCTACCTCGTAGATTTAAGGTCAACGAAGGCGAAGAGCCACGCAGTTGTGCTGTGCGCGAGGTTTTCGAAGAAACCGGATTCAATTTTGGCGACCATCGTCCACGAGGTGGAGAAAAGAAACTGCAGAAATTTCTCAATGAAACTATGGTGCGGTTGTACATCGTGCCAGATGTGCCTACTGACTTCCCATTCGCGCCACAAACTCGGAACGAGATCAGGTGAGAGGTGCTTTGAACCGTACGGCTTTGGCGTGACATTTTGTGGGTCATCCGCGGAAGTTGCTCCTTTTTATTTCCGTTGTCATAATTCTGTTGATACGTGACTGCATTCAACAGAATTTTCTGGGTGTTACGCTTCCCAAGTAGGCACTTGATCATTGGATTTTCAGAAAAATTCAGTGGTTCAACGTATGGGATCTTCCCACTGATCGTAACGATCAAGTTCATCGATTGGGAAACCTGTCCAATCACAACTTCTATACTGTTATGCCATTTGTGCAGGATCTTCAGAAGTATATTATGCGAGAACAGGAGAGAAGAGCGCTTGCTGTGCGTTCTGTACCTTTTCATCAAAAACTACTACAACGTGTTTTCAATGCTGCAACACTCGCCACAGAATGGTAGTAACATTCTTTTTCAGGCTGCCGAGAGTCAGAAATTACGTTCCAAGAATGTCATGTTACCAACTTTTGGCGAATCTCATAGTAAAGGTTGGTCTGTCACAAAAGTGGTACTTGATCTAAGAATACGGTTACTGGAAAGTATTGTAGAGCATCATTGTTGAAGCACCAGATATTACAGAACGCCAGAATATTGAAAAATGATCTTGCAGCGATCGAAATAATGACAGATATCCATCAGTATAGGCTCCTAGGACCCTGAATGTGATTGTGCAGGATTCAAAACATCTTGCATTTATACATTGTCGCTATAGCCCATGATTTCGGTGTACTCCTTCTCTCACCACGACGGACATCATTAGGCCCAACAAAATCTAGTGATCGATGATCAGTGGGCTGTCACGAAGCTATTTGATAGTTAAGGGCGTGCTGCTTATAGTTGCAAAAGACTCCCTACAGTTGAGTTGATTCTAATCCATTGCTGAGAGCATTACTTCATCGTATAACCGGGATTTCTATAACTTGCGAATAGCTCCCATGGTTAACAAACTGATGAGTTACTGCTATTCACATTCCTAGGCAGACTTTTCACTTGTATTAAAAGTGGGAAGGCACCTAGGTTCTCAAAAGTGTAGTGGATAAACACGGTGCCTGGCTAATATACAAGGGTGGCCAAGAAAAAAGACACTTTGCCCATGGCGGACATCATTACACTTTTCGTCGCTTAGGGTGCCGCGCAAGTTAAAAAAAATGAAAGTTTTACGGCAAGATATCCCTTAGATGTCCTCTAAATGGAGACAGGCCCTCTTCCACTGCCCTCACCGTCCTCAAAATATGACGTCATCTTCCATCACCGTTGAGCTCAAGAAGGCCTAAAGTAATCGTTCCAGCCTGAAGCTGCTACGGAATTTCTTCAATCGGTTAACTGACGAATTGCTTCCTAGGGCAGTAGCTCTAAATATGCAAGACCCCTTCCGACCAGCGTTTCAGATAACGTCGTAAAGGTCCATGATCCGCCGAGGACCAGTTGAGCTCGAACCGTGCACAAGGTTCCCATGGCAAATTCTTGTGATGTCCTTGGTGCAGAAAGCTATTATAAGTTTATTGATAGATTGGGATGTGCTCTTCAATACTAAGTTGGGAGCAGTTGGGTTTGAGTTGGGCAAAGTGTGATTAATGCTGTCTGGAATGTGGAATGAAGTGTCTCTTTTCTGGCCGCCCTGTATTTGCGGGTTCTAGCTTCATCTGTGGCCAAATGTTCCCGCGTAGCTCATTGTTCTAGTAGTAGCATTAGGTTCACAATTCGCAACAAATTAAACATCAGTTAACAAAGCTAAATAATTCTAATATCATTCTATTCGTTTATTTTTAAGCTTCTCATAATGTACCGTCGTCGGATATATCGGCTGTGATGGATGCCCTCTTTTCTTCGTCAGTGTTCCCTAATGCGCCAGGAGCAGCACCTCGTTACGATTCTAGACGGTTGATGGTAAGTTGACTATAAGTAACTCTTTTTTCATTTTCAACATGAGAATCTTTCAGTCAACCCAGCAAATGCCAGTTCCGTCGCACGGTGAGCCCATCTCGACGGCTCCTTCCAATTCTACTAACTTATCTTCACGAATGCCACCTGCTCCTTATGATATTCGCGATTCCATGCTTGACTCAAAATCTTCACGATTCCCTGCTGAAGCTTTGTCGAGTGCTCCACAATCTAGTCATTTCCGTCCACTGGATCAAAGTCCATTGAGTAGAAGCGTCATGAACGTGCTTGCAGGTGAAAAGTGATGTCGTACTCCAATGTGATATTTTCGTATACTGTACACTGATTTAGGTCCCACTAATAACATACCTCGAAGATCTATTGACAAGGGAGTGCCAACGATAGCACATCCTATAGCAATACCTGCGCAAGCCGCGCCTCCTCCTCTGATCAATCGCCCAGTCTATGTCGCTCCGAAGGAGAAACAAGCAAGAATCAGTCTCAGTGAGACGTCGGTACGTGAAATAAGTGCTCCTATCTCGGTTTCCATTGGAATGGCTGGCTGAAATTGAAGATCATTGTTCAGGCATTCACAGCATTTAAATCTCCGTCGATGACCTCATCCATGGAAGTTCCATCAGGAGCTGCTGACAAAATTGAGATCGAGTTGCACAAGCTACTTTGCGCTTCCTCCGACGGCGAGGGGTCGGTGAGAGTTGCTCACAGTGGAGAAGAGAAAACGCCAACTGGATTCTTGGATAGCATGAGGTACTTGTTTGTGGTGCATTTGACTTTCTGTACGTATTATTGTTATTGCGTAAGTTTGAAAATCCTTCTCAACCGTTGTTTCTTCAGCCCAGATACCGATTTGGGATCAGAGTTTGCATACATGACCGGGATCAGCGGAGATGCTAATCACACAGGACTTGGATACGTTCTTCCATACGCACGTGCTGATGGATTTATTGTGCAGCTCTGTGATGCCTGGAAGGATTTCAAGGTAAAATTGTCTTGATCTCTTTTTATTTCATTCGGAAGATTTTCCGTTCAGCTGGACAGAGCCGCCATTTTCGCTGGACTTCCTGGATTCGAAACAGTCCACTAGAGGTTGTTTACATACGAACAAACTTCTTATTCCTTTTTTTGCGTTGAGTGTACGTTGTAATTACTTTATTGCGGCCGCTCAATGCCCACCATAAAACTTCTTATAGCTCTGTGATAATGATTTTTCCTATGTATATTTGTATTTTGTGTATTATTTTGAACTCGCTCTACGTAAGCTCGTCTACTAGTTCAGATCTGGTGATCGTTGTTGCTAATAAGTGAAACATTAGATGTTATTCGGATCGTTTGTTCATCTACGATATCTTTTTGGCGGCTATAAAAAGTAGTGGCCGTTAGAGATAATCAGAGGAGTTACCGGATTTACGGCTCCCTTTCGCGTATGGGCGACTAAGGAATCTGTAAAAGTTTGGACTGGTCCTTATGCAATAATTAGGGATTGCGCTAACTGGCGAAGTCATTCTGCTAGTATCGCATCAGTTAAGCCCATCGTCAGCAAGGCTAAGTCCTCCAGCAGATTTGAGTCGTTTGAGAAAGTTCACGTTTAGAGCTTGCTAGCTTAGCTTTTCTTCTGATTTGAAAACTGTGATTTATTAGTCTTATACTTTAGTCGTGCTCTTACGTTCATTGTAAGTCTCCTCTCCTAGAAATTCTCGCTTATTTGTAGGTATGCAAATTTGGTCGCTATTAGTGGCTTAGAGTTACGGAATATGTTTTGAAATGTACTGCAAGCGTTATATTGTTGGCAATAGTACCCATATTTCACTAAAAGTAAGCACTCTTTTCATCGTATTGATCGGTGGAGATTTGGAACATTTCTTGAGAAAGCTTGTGCAAATTCCAACCGCTACTCATGTACCGGCTTTTATTCGTTGAACTTCATCACAAGAATTTAAAACGTTAACCTTCTGTAATGTATCTTAAAACAAGTTCGATCTAATTTCGTTTTCGGTATTCGTTCTCAAGTTAGTGTTGTAACAGTTAAATTTAGTAAGAATTGTGCTTTATGTAATTAAGAATTGTCGTATTAAATAGTTCACCTTCTCTAAAATTTCGAAGATAAACTTCATACTCGAATTGCAGGATCATGGTTAATATTGCAGTACATTGAAAGACCGTAAATCAGTCCACCCGCCGTTATTTTTTTTTTACTCACAGCACTTTTCGCCTACCTCTTTGTTCAACATTGGTTTTCTAACAAGTTTTTCTCAACCTAGCAAACAAAATGATATAACAAAAACAAGTGAATTTAACAATAAACAACAATCTAAACAACGCTGGTAGCGATCAAACACTCTGCCAAGCACGATTATCTTTGGCCTGACTTCTAAGTGGTATAATAAAATTAAAGGAAAATACTAATTACTAAATACATACTTATTTGCTTATGTTCCCGTGTCTATGGTGAGGAGGGAAGAACTCGACGCTGTGTGCTTGAATTGAAAGGGCTTAAACGCCTCTTCAAGGCCTGAGAAGAAACGTAATATCTGCAAGAGAGTATCAAATCACCCGTCATGTCTCAGTGTGCATGAAAATGATTGGCAGCAATTTAGGATATTACTCTGAGGTTTGAGTGTCTCTGATCGCTTCTTTACCGATCTCACGTTCAACAATCTGTAGCAGCTGCTGGTCGAATCGACGAATTTTGTCGTGCAGTACTCGACCGGCAACAGATTTCTCCTCGGCGGATCGTATGTTTCGGACGGGGATATTCCTGGAAAGATGTCATGGAGTTCAAAGCTAATCAGAAAAAGTATCAGAACTGAATACTAAGAAAGCCTAGAAAGACAAGATGTTTATAACAGTGAACTATATTTCGTTTCGCGCTGGATTCATGGGACTGGCTTGTAGTACCGTATCCAATATTCATGGGAAGGCGGACCCAACCAGGCCACCAATCTCCTATCTCTCCAGAGTAAACCGGAACAATGAAGATAGCTTCTCAAGCGTTGCCTGTTCTCTGTCAGCCACTGTCCAGGCGAGGTATGGACTCAAGCGCGCCCAAAATTTGGAGATTTTTCGAGTACTCAGCTCATCTTAGCGAACCTAATCAATAATGATCACAGATTTCCTAGCTGTAGGTTTCAATCCCATAATACTGTTTACTTACTTTCGTAATGCCGTTTCCCAGTCACCTCCTGAGCTATGCACGTTCCGAAGAATAGAAAAAACAGCAGTCAAAGTGAGGAACTTTGTGCCGCTCTTCCAGCTGAAAGTGGAATTCTGAGTTGATTTGACTGAATGAAATGAAATGCAAATGGATGAGAAGCAACAACATACGTTACGTATTTGTCTAAGGGCAACTTCATGCACCGGACTTCTTCAGCGATTGCGGTTTCCAGCGAAGCTTGACGGGGTATTCCTTTCTCGGGTACCCTATCGACGATGCCACCAAGAACATACACCTGAAATCTCGTCATTGCTTACATCTCAGGCTTGATAGAGTGTGAACCTTAAGAGTTACATCATGCTCCTGTACATCTTCGATCACTTCTTCTGCATCGGGACTGAGATAGACTACTCGTTCTCGTGGAAAAAGATCAGTGAAGCTCTGGGGAGAAATGATTGGACTGCACGTCGATGGCGAATCGATTGCTGATAAGTGTCTGCAAAAAGTTGTGCTACTTGCAGTATCTGGTCTTTTAGCCCAGTTAAGCTTGCACAAGGACATGCTAAGTCGTACACCTATTTGAGCAGAAGTGGTATGGCGGCAACTGGTGCCATTTATCAAGCGCATGGTCCGTTATCAAAGCCGGGATCGAATTGGGAATCTCGCCCAGTCCTCCCAAGGTGTCCATCCCTACAGGGTCGGTAATTTGCTACAGAACCTGTCAGGGAGGATGAAACACTGACCTGCACATCGCGTGCCCCCATAAGTCTCTGGACAAATATTTCTACGATTTTGAGTAAACCCGAGATGCGTGGCGCACTCCACATATGGTGCTTGAAAAAAGAATGGAAATGATTTTTGAGAACGCCCTTTTTTACTTTTTTTCTACTCTATGCAAACCACTGTGTCCAGATTCATTTAGTAGGAGGAACTTCTGAGATTTGAGGGTGACCATCTTTCCATATTCCGGGCCATCTCACCACCAAAATAGGACATTTTTACCAAAATCGCTCCATTCAGACCACCTCCTTACTGGACCTGATGGAATCAAACAACTCCAGTCAATCTCATCTAGAGATCTCTAATTTGCAAGAATTCTAACACAGAATCAATTCTTGTTGCTCCTCTTCTGGTGCCTCCCGTGCTTGTAGCAGACAATAACTACGTAAAACAAATCAACCTTACTTGTCTTTCAGTCGCCTTATTCTCTCTGAAGAGTGGTCGAAATTTGTGAAGTACAACTGCCACGGCGTTCTTAAGAACATGTATTAAGAAAAGTGAGCTGAAGTTCTCTGGCGTTATCGCACCTGCTATCACGGTTTTCGCTTATCAAATATTTCAGTTGGAGGGCAGTGAGTTCTGCTCCGCGCGGTGAAAGTAAAGGCAAGAAACGGCAGTCGATGACAAGGCTTGGTTCTCCACAACGATGAGCTCGGGCCACTCTTTGCCAGGCGATACTACGCTGGTCTTTGACTGAAAATATCAAGGTGATCTAAGAGAAGCGGTAGACGTTCACTTCTCCTCCTAGGTTAGGTCACCAGAATTGCGTGATCCTCAGAGGACGAATTAACGCTGAAAAGCAACCCATTTCAAATTAACCTAGGGATGGTGAGTGGTACACGAAAGAAGAAAAAACTGAGAAACGGCCCAGAACCCGAGAAATGGGACCCCTTCCTTGCCCGTTGATTTGCGCATTGATGCGACTCTCATCGCTGTGCCCTCTTCAACACTACGCTCTCTCTGCTATCTAATCACTCGCCACGTATAGACCTGCGGCGAGTGATTAGATAGTCGGTGGGCGTACCCCGCCAACCGCGCCAAGAGTGAGCCATGCTAGATCGCCGAGGTCAAATCTTTCGCTGCCAATTGCGCGTCGGTCAGCACCCTCAGGAGGTCCGCCTGTCTCCCAACTAGGCAATTTCCCCTTCTTCGACCTTCGTTCTTATCGTGAATTCCTCCTTCAAACCTAAGGTTAAGCTTGGAATTGAGCTTGGGCTTCAGGCTTATGGCTTATGCCTGAGCCTGTTATTGGGCCTAGGCTCAGTCCTAAGCTTGCGCTTCGAGCAAATGAATAGGTGTCTCATTTTTGGTGACCGACTTGAGAGGGAGAACTGCAATCGCACTCAAGAGAAGCTGTTGTGCACAACAATAGTAAGTTCTGCTTGGCATACCTAATTTAGTCGCAGGGAAATACAGAACAGGGTCGCCTGCTTCCGCCTGTTTTTCCTTGATGGGCGGAGGTGACTTAAGACGTTTCTTCAACAAGTCTTTTTCTCGTTCCAATTCTCGACTCCGGAGGAACTTCAGATGATCAAGGCGCTGTTTTCGTGTTTGACATTCGAGCAGAACTAACCAGTCCTGAGTGGTGATGTTGGACGGAAAGTGCTTCGTAAGCATGGAGATGGTCTGAAATGTAAGCAAAGACGGATAATTCTCGAAAACAAAACAGGAAAAAATTCACCCACCCGAACCTCCTCCACGATATTTTGCAGTCTTTGCTTCTGACTGTCATCCAATCTCTCATCAAGTGATTTATCGGGAGCCGATGTGAGCAGAGGTTTTCCCCATTGAATTGGTGCAATTGTTTGACCGTCTAGTCGGAAAACACGCCGAAACTTCCATGCTGATCGAAGCCACAAATTCTCTAGCCATTTCATTCTGAATACACGCGCTTGTAGATCTCAAAGAGAACAGCCTCAAGTCAAGCGGACGAGGGGACTTTTTCAGATACGACTTCCACCCCTCCCTCTTACTTCGTCCTCAACTTCCACAACAGTTGTTGACCGAGATGGGTCATACTTCGAACCCTTAACATTTTGGTCACTGAGAAAAGCCATTTCAATTCACACCGCCCATTGAAAAATCCTCCATTCAGCACCGACATCTCAACACAACCCCTTTCTAGGTCCCACACGACCCTTGACTGTCAACCAATTCCGAGCAGCTCCCTTCCAAGAAAAATGTAGTGGAGTGGGAGTGATCCAAGCCTTTCTGCACTGTCATCCAACTCTAAACGCAAGAGAGCATAGAAGCGTGTTAGACGTGAATCAGTTCCTATTCGGGGTGCGCCATGCATCTCACTTCCATTCAGGATCGAATGGCTTGAATGCGACTTGGTCTACAGAATAACTTGCGAGGAGCAACCGATATACAACTTATATGTCTTCCAAGACAAAGCTGATACTTAGAGACCATTGAGAGATGCAAGACTTGGACTCGACAGCATACGATTCAGGTCTTGATCTCCGATCCGTGTGCATGATAAGCGACGCCACTCGCTACGACAATACGCCTCGCAAAAGAACAAAATTATGAGCATTGAACTACTTTGACCGGGCTTTCTAAACAAGGCCACCACTATCGCTTATTCCTTCACCCAATTATACTATAAAAAGTAAGTCTGCCAGCCAAAGATACACCTACAAACCTTGGTGATTGAAGGCACGTTTCAGAACCAAACTGGTTTGGTTTTCGCATACGAAAAGCGCTAGAGACCAGCACGCTGCGGAGAGAAGAAATAAGCGATTAAAGCGAGAGATTGCGATAGGATTCTGTTGTGCTCATAGTGGAAGTGAAGATGCTGAATAATGCCCTAGTAGCGAAAAAAGCAAAGAAATCCGTCAAAAACGCGCAAAATGGGACCACTTCCTCTGCCCGTTGACCTCCGATAATGGACGAGTTGGCAACCAACTAAGAGGTCGTCGGCACTCGTTAAACCATAGCTGCCATCATACCACCAGAGATCATACCTTGATTGATATAGCATTCCATGAGAAAAAAATTGGATACGCGCTCGAAGTGGCATACCTTATCAGAATGATAATCGAACAGCGATCTGCTGAGGGGCGGAGCACAGGCGGAGGCGGAGCTCAGAAAGGATTGGCAGCCCCAGGGCGCTGCAACGAGCGCACCTTTAGTCACAAAAAGGCCACATCTCGATTCCTTTGGGCTCTAGCTACTGCTTGAAGTGCTGCTCGTTCTTCCATGCTGCACAGAAATTTTATCGTAATTTCTCGCTTTAAAGTGGTTTTGACATGCTCAAAACGTTCTTGTTGCTCTTTTTAAAGAATAGAGAACGGAACATCGCAGCCTTCGTGTGCACCTCTAAACTACCCACTAAAACGTCATACACCTGAACGCTTCCTGGGTCGAAGGCATTTGAATACCGCTTTCCTCCATTCACCCCATTTATTTCCGCACTCAATCTGACACATCGAACACAGTTTCGGTATCGATGCTGTATGACATAGGAAATTAACTGGAAATGTATTCAAGAAAATGAATTCTGACTGTATTGAACCATAGACAAGAAACTACCGGAAACCTTAGCTTTATTAATCAACAACAAACATAACAACAAATTTCAAATCAACAAACTGTTAACAACGTTATCAAAGCATAGTTAAAAGATTGAAAGAAAAATTAGCTAGGTGTAAACATTTCGAGTGTCACTTTCCTCACAAAGTCAAACTACTTACATGCTTATTAAGTCATTAGGTCTTATTAAGTCATGTTGGTTAAGACGTTCTCACAACAGTTTTAGTTGCATAAGTTATCAAATCCTAGCAAGATCACTGATACTATGAAGGTACTTCTTTAGTACTGTTTGTGGAACTAGACTCAGCTGCTACGACTTCAACCTAAACGGAGAGAAAAGCTTAAAACCACAGAAAAGAATCCTCCCACGCTTATTGAACCTATGTTAGATCTGATATTATGACAAACTGATCTGACGCACCTGTGCTCGGAACTCTTTTACTTTGAGTAGTCGTTGCAAAGCATCATCGTGAGTGGCACGACATGCTGGTATCGAGACATCTACGATTTTCTGGTCGTCTTCGTCTACACTCGTTTGTACTGGTGCGACATGCAAAGCACCACCAACTGTCCGCCTAGCCTCCGCTCGCAACAGCACTTGTTTAGCATTGCCTAAAGTCGACATCAAAGGCCATAAGCCGGAGGAAATTCAGAAAACAAATGGCCCATGTGAAGCCATCATTTCCAAGAGAATGCCTTCAAAATGTTCCTCACCACTTATCAATAACCTGGCATCAGCACCGGTTACGCCCCACAAAACAGCCATATTCATCACATCAACAGGTGCTCGAAGTTCGCACATGGACGATGCACCACTGGACATAATAACACCACGCCCTCGAAGGCCTCTGAAGAGGAATCGTCCACTGTGAAGACACTGAAAATGCCTGATCTGGACATAGCGGCCTCTAACACTGAAAAACGAGAAAATTTGAGAGAAATACAAACTTACTGATCTACGATTTGCAGGAAACAACGCTGGAGCATAAGTGATCTCAAAGCCAACTCCTTCAATGCGGATTTTCTCTAGAAATTTGGCTTTATGCAGCCAGCTCACCTTAACCAAATTTAATCCCAAAAGCTCTTAATTAGGGGAATTCTGCAGGAAATGTGTGACATCTACCTACATGAGTTTCGGGATTCATCGTAATAATATCGATGGCGTCAGTCTTGCGAGTAAGCGTATTGAGAATGTTCACATCTAACGGCCGTACTGCCACGATGTCGAATTTTCGTAGGCGAGGATTATTGAACACGTTATGAATTACCGACGCATCATTGAGAGTGAAGGTAATGCGGCTGAAACATGAGTAATTAGACGATTTTGCTGAATAAGTGTCATAAAAATGCTGGTGTTCCCAGACCTCAGTAGGACCTGTCATACATTCTACTCCAGTATCGAACTAATGGGACATAGGAAAGATAGCCTATAAAACACTACAGTTTCCACAAAATGACCTTAAAATAAGATGCTTGTTCTTTGGACGTCGTTTACCCCCAATTAGTTGGAAATCAGAGGGCTGGGTTTTGCAAGAGGCTTAGTGTTGTCGACTTTAAGTTAAAACCTGATATCGACCGATAGCCTCCCCCTGAGACCTAACATCGACCGATAGAGTTGAGACCGCTTAGGCTCATGTCAGAGTCCGCGATCCGTCGCAGGTTTCGCTGATTTTCGCGATTTGCGCGATTCACGCGATTCACGCGACGGATCGCAAAAATTGCAAGTGTGTGAACATTTGAAACACTGAATATGAAACAAGTGGAATCATGAGCAGTCGTCATTCAGCCATCACTATCAAGCAGAAGTGGCGGCAGGATTGGAGAACACCTTGCAGTATTGATCGGGCACTTGTGATTTCCGTGACCCGTCGCGTGAATCGCGCAAATCGCGAAAATCAGCGAAACCTGCGACGGATCGCGGACTCTGACATCCAGCCTTATCAGGAAACAACTGTACTACCAGTGAGACACTGCGTTCTCTCAGCGGAGATTTTCCCTACTTCAACCCTTCAAAACAGGGCACCTGGCGTCCCATAAGCACATCCTACCACATTACAGTTCCTCACCTGAATTGCCGGAACCTTTTTCCTTGTTTTTCCAAATCTGAAAGATCCAGTGAAGACTCATCGACCAGATACGGATCAGGCAGTTGTTGCTCTCGAGGCTTAACAAATTCCATAAGCACAACGAAATAGCGGTAACGTACACCAACGCGCACCTTCCGATCCTCACCCTTTCGTTTCTTCTTAGGGGGTGGCTTGCCATTGTTCTCTGGTGTTTGACTGTGGAATCATGTGCTCTTCCTAATCGAAAATAATCATGAGAACTAGGGTACAGGTTCAAAGGAAAGGTTTAAAATCTAAAAAGAAATAAAATCACCCACGGCTAGTTCACCCGGGGCAATATCGCCTATATCGATATTAATGGCCACCGCGTCATAACCCATTCTCACTGCACGTTTTACCATTGACAGCGTTTTCTCAGCATTTCCAGTGTGGCGAATGTTAAGTTCGGCATATTGAAAGGTGTTCCCTGCAGCCTCCACGTTGTTCATCTAAAATAAACAAAGCCATTACTTGTTAAAACAGCAATAAAATCGCATAATCTGATCTACTGTACCCAAACGTAAGCCTAAACTCAAAGATCAGCGGCCTAATAACTACTGACTGACTTATATCAAGCCATATAAAAAACATTGTGGATCGGATGCACGGAGCATCTTCAACACAACCACCCCCCCCCCCGAAATGACCCCAAGTCCAAGTGGACATGTGTAATGATACACACACGTACACACACAAACGCGCTTATGAACGCTGATGCAGGCCAAAACTTTAGAGTGACTTGAACGCACTTATGAAGGCCCAACAGGGCAGTTGTTGTGGTCTTTGCTCACACGCGAGAGTTCGTGAAATCGATTTGTTGACAAGTTTGTTGTTATGTTTTGAGTAGTTTGGCTGGGAACTTACCTACAATCAATCATGTACCCTCGCCTATGATTGCCTGTACAAGGAGCTTGATAGCATCCCCTAACAGATCTATACACTGCTTGTCCATGAGTACCTGCGATTTCAGTAGCAAACGCGCCTAGCACGTTCACGACAAACGAGCACATAATTTTTGCTCAATTACACAAACTGATCAAGGGTTCTTAGAGCAGCAAACTTCGTCTAATCGATCCCACGATCTCTCGTCTGTGAGCAAAGAATACTACACTGCGCTTCGCGTCCATGCACAAGTTTCTCTACAGATTTGGAATGCAGATTTACAACTAGTGTCAAAACACACCAAAGATATTGCCATATACATACACTTCCCAACGCGCTCATCCAGTAAGGGGGGCATCAAGTGGCTGCCCTCACCCCCACCCCCCTAGACTGCCTACACTCCCCCTGGCGCACAGGTTTCTCGAAGTACGGGACCCCGTGAGCCAGGGGGAGTGAAGGCAGTCTAGGGGGTGGGGGTGAGGGCAGCCACTTGACGTTGCATCACAATGCCCCCCCCCCTTACCGCATGAACGCCCTTCCAAATTCAGTCCCTCGTATGGCTCTTCCCCTCGTTGATTATTACAAAGACTGCCACAAATGTCTGCAAAGAAGGAAGGAAGGAATAGTTTGCCTTGGTTTTCCTAAACAAACATAAAAGCGGGTTAAAAAAGAATAGCATGAGGCCACTGATGGTTCTGCATCGATAATTTGAGAGGAAATATTTAAAAAAGAAGCTTTATAAATTGAAGGAAAACGCTTATTGTAATTCATACACAATATCTTGAATATATTCTAAGTACCACAAAAGGCAACTTTCACAAACGAGAACCACTTTATATTTTAGAACCTTCATATTTCAAGAACACATAAGTCTATGACCATAACACTGTCAAACTTCAAAACAAAACAACTAAAACAATGAGAAGTAGCAAAAATAGCTGTACCAATGCAAACATGATAACTACGCTTGGAACGCGCCTTTCTATAGAAAAAAGTCGTCGACAGCGCTTCAGTCAACTAAATTACTTCAGAGAATAATGAGCTAGCAAGTGAGGGAGCCGATGAAGGATTCAGAGTAGGACAGTTACACATTGACGGAAAAAGAAACATTAATAATACTAACTTTGGAACAAATCAAGTCAAAGTCAAATCAGTTATCAATATCAAGATTAAACAAGGAATCGGGAACGTACACGACCAGAAGAAGGAGAATTCTATGCGAGGCTACTTACGGAAAATTTGACAACGTACTGACTATACGTTGTAGTTGTCTGTCTTGGTTCGTTTCGGCTGAATATTCTGAAATTTGTATGTAATGCGACCGGCATACGAGTTAGAATTGAAATCTAAGTAACAAACATAGCAATATCTTACATGTGTGTATACAATGTTGCCATCGGCATCCACCTGCGCTTTTCGAAAAATTTGATTGGTCGGTATTGCATACACAGGCCGTTTGGTATTAACCTGCCGGGGTAGTATTTGCTGTGTCTGAAAGAGGTAGCTATGAAGAACTGCTGTCACTCATGAAACAACTCAAATCCACAAACCCTGGAGGTCGAGGGGCCTGCTTCAGAATATTCGAGCATATTCGCAACAGTCGTTCGTGGTATCGGGTTGATGTGTCGCACTGCAACCGTTCGAGGACCCTGATCTACAGCCGCATAACTAGTGCTTGGTCCAGGTAAGGAGTATGCTGCATAATCATCTGAGGTTTCTATGATGTCCACATCATCTCCCATTTCCGACTCATAAGCAGGTACACTGTATGACATGTTATCTGCCATAGTGTAAACAGTTTGCTGAGGCATGTCGGTATACGAACCTTCACTTGAGTGGTCAGATTGGTCAACGGAAGAAGATTGTCTGTAACTAATATCGCAGAAATTTGTACAAGGAAATCATAAGAAAATAAATGTCTCACGATTTGTCTCCAGCGGGCCCATCACGAATGATATACTGCACCGGCGCACTTGGCCGCACCCGAGACTCCCAATCCGACATCTCACCTGAAAGTCTGGTCATTTGAAAAACTCAGAAGCAAATTTCCAAAATCCTTTGTTCTATAGTCTGTGCAACTGACCTCCCAGTATTCTAGGTATGTATCCTCGAAGGGCTGGAGGAATGAATTCATCAATATGTTCCATCATTTCAGGATTCAAGGCATTGTGTTCCAGACCATATGAATAACCGAGACGTTTCAATGCCTTCAATGCACATCTATTCGAATGTGTAGTAGAGATCACGCAAAGAGCTTTTTTGCGTCCAAACTAGCAACAAAAGCAACTGTAAGGCGCAACTAACAGGAGTGTTTGATAGGTAAACAGAGATAGGAAACGTGGTGAAAACCACTGCCTTTCGCAAAAGATCCTTCGTTACGGCTTCAACTCATACAGTGCGGAAAATTAGGACACCCCCTCGCCCCCCCCTTCCCCAAAAAAAATATCTACACTTCTAGAGAGCGCCGTCCATTGCAACCCGTAGAATCAGAACCGTCTTTATAAAGAAACTACTCTCTCAAATCACAGATTATCCTTTTTTTTCACATTTTTTCGACAAATTTTTTATTTTTAGAGCCGGTGCAAAATCACTGGACACCGCTCTTTCGAATCCTTAGACATACTTAACCCATTCGCGACCGCGCAGGATTGCGCAATAGCAGCAGCGTCAGGAGATTTTTCTTCAATAAAATTTGAGTGGAGGGAGATTTCCTCTGCCCAGGGCTGGCGTAGATGAGCGAGGGTATGAAGATTCTTTTCATGGAAGAAAACTTTCCAAATTCCATTTGAAGCCCTGCAGCCACAGTAATACCATTGTCCCGAGTGAGAGCTTTGTCAGCCACCGGTGGCTGACATTGTCACGAATGGGTTAAATTCGCCAGTTTGTATTGATTTAGTGTTCCACAGTTGGTTTTCTGTGCCATTCCTGCTCTCTAGTAACCTCATTCCAGTGTCGAAAAACTTCAGGTTTGGGACTCAGGCTGAGGTTACCCCTTCACATCTTTAGGAAACCACCACAAACATTTCGTTGAAAGGATTTCGTCGAATCCTGACCTGTACGAAGCCCAGCCTTGACCCAGACTTTCGTTAAATTCTCTTCTCTGATTTCAGTCAGAACGCCTAACGAGCATGGCAGCACGCTTCGCAGGACCCTACGCTAGTTGTCCATATCAGTGATTTTGCCGCTTTCGCTTTATCCGCCTTCTGCCGTAGAGCTGACACAGGTTGAGCGTGCATGGTGATTTTGTTTGATGTAGTCTTCGAGGTTATACGCTAATCCTTTTGGGGAGCTTCTGCTGTTTATCCTGGTGCTCTCTTATTTCTATTCGTAGTAAGAGTTTAGAGTACCAAGCTCGCGCCATCAGGCGCGTATAAAAACAACATCTGCTTTCACACGCGGAGAAGAGAAGAGCAACTCAAACCGTAATTCGAGTAGAGTTGCCATACACCGAATAAGCGCTACTATCGTTGCTGGGTGGATCAACAGCCAGAAGAATACTGTAAAGGATGGGAAGGTAAAATCATTGATCTGTTCATTCAACCATTTGATTTCAAATGTTTTAGGTCAGCAGGGAGCGATGGAGCGTGCCAAGCCCTGACTCATGGAATCAGTATACTTTGTGAACTCTCAAGATTGTTTTTGTTCGGGCCTCTTTCCTCGGTTTCTCTTTTCTCAGCCGATGAAAGGAGATAGCGATGGGACCCGAATAAAAGCCGTGGACGGGACGATTCAAGGCTCTTGGCTCGACCACGACGACTGAGGACGAGAGGATTCGCCTGATCAACGACTCCGACTTCCTACTCCATCTACCGGTCGATCAGGGGTGCGCCATGCCCCGTCGACCCTCGTCGATTAGTCGATCCAATCCCCGCTGCTGATCTGGGATGTTTCCCCTATTCATTACTGTGTATTGGTTGTATCGCTGAATATGTGCATTATTATTCGAGGATCTCGTTCCAGTGCTATTGTGTATTAAGGATAAACCGATTTGTGAGTTGACAGA
>MU891523.1:0-10809 GCA_036418205.1 Ostertagia ostertagi
GAAGTAGTATGACACTTCCAGCATTTCGTTCTACATATTCGTTATAGGCAATGCACAAGATGAGCAACGCGCACGTCACACCCTCACACAGCTTTTAACGCTGGCCTTCAACAAAATTACAGAGCTGCTAACGAGCGACGTAAGCCTTCCGAACTTATCTGCGCTGTGTAACACCCCCAGTTTATAGTTTTTAGGCTTACTTGCGGCCCGACCTGCTGCTCTGTATTGTTCTTCTGCTACGAGTCCCGAGTGTCTGCAGACCTGATGTTGCTCTGATAACCGCTCTATCGCGATCCCAACAGGATGTCATTTTTGATAACGAGAAGGTGGAAACTTTCAGGTGAGTATTTTTGGCCATTCCTTACGTTGGCATGTCCCTCATGAACTTCCTTGGTGGTGGGCGACAGGTTATCCACTGTTGTAGATGCCTCAACTTAAGCAGAGTCCATGTTTCATGATGTTGATATATGATCATTTTTTCAGGTGTTTCTGTGAATCGGATCCTTTTGAGTATCCGGTCAGTTATGGTCAGATTGCAGATCACTTATCAGAACTGATGGGGGATGGTGACAGCGTCAAGACTCCAGTGCAAGGTTAGTGACGGTGTGAGTGTCCCTGACGTCCCTGATTAGAATTATGTGCTTCGAGGAATAGGTGACCAGTTTAATCTAGTATGCTGTAATATGAGGTAAGCAAACCAGCCCTTTTGGCGTTTCTGCTGGGGCCGTATGCTGAATGTTGGGGAGGGGATGGGGTCCCCGAGGTCGACGGACTACTTCAACTCGGTCGGTACGGTAGGAGAGTATGACGCAAGTGGTGCAGCTGGTCCAGCAGCTCCGCCAGAAGGGCTGGTTTGCTTACCCCAGGACTAAGCCTTGGAGAGAGGACGGACGCAGGTCCGTCCTCTCTTTAAGGCTTAGTTCTGAGGTAAGCATCAAATTGAGGCGGTTTTAAGGACCGAGTTGAAGTAGTCCGTCGACCGTCGTCGGAACCCATCCCCTCCCCAACAACATTCAGCATACGGCCCCAGCAGAAGCGCCAAAAGGGCTGGTTTGCTTACTTCGCCGCAATATGCTCTATGTTCTCTTTCGTGAGCTCAATGAAAGACCTGTTTTCCCGCACATAAGACATGAATGCGGTTTTTCTAAAACTTACACGAGTTGTCGAGACTATGATATCTACTGTATAAACAGTGTATGCAAGTTGAAATCGCTACAGTCGCGTGGAAAGAGCGCGATTTTGGTAGCGCCGCGGCCTCACTTACCTCAGTAGATTTCATGTATAATAGTAATGAGCGAAAACAAAGACCACACATGGTCAATACGCATATGTGATAAAGGAGTAGAGTAATTTCGATCCAAAAAAAAACGTCTTAAACTGAAATTTGTTAATGAAAACGCAAACTTTACGTCACACATTCGTGTTGCAGTGGACATAAAAAGCATTTTTCCTTTGATTGTTACAGCAGCACCTTACATTCACTCAGCATTGTATCCTCTTCCGGTACGCTTTTCATTCATATGTTCATGGGATTACAAAGAAAAAGAGTCATCTAATCGGACATTCAGTATGGCCCAGATACTTTGAGCAGAAGTCGATACTATCTGAAGTGGCCCTGATGTTTATTAAGTTAAATATTTATATTTGTCCATTTGATTTCGCTATAATATGTTTATATTATAATTACACAGGTTGGTCTGCTCGCACGACGTTGCGCGAAAACGCAGATCTGCACGAAAATCTAAATTAGGCCTATATACCACTACGAATATCGACTTCCTGCTTAAATTCATCCGTCCAATCGACGGCTTTCGGCTCTCTTTTTTCGTCTACAGATTTATCCGCTTTTTCCGGTGCCGGAAACTTGCTCGCTGGACCGATATATATGTTAATTTATAAACCTCGTCGCCAGAACGCTATTTTGGTGTAGTCCACCATCTTTTATCTTCTTTTGTCTCCCTCATTTTTCGATCTCTAAGAGTCCCAGCAACACTTTTGTTGGCTTGGCAACAAACTCGCCCGCCGGTGCGTGCCACGCCTCATCAATATTATTTGACTCATTTCCTTTCGACAACCCTATACTTTTTTTTCCACGGTTTCTGAGACTTCGAACTGATTACAAGTTTGCCATATCCGCCCATTTTTGGTGCATATTGCCCCGCCACAATCGCAGTTGACCTCCCCTTCATAGTCAGGTTCGATCCACTATTTTCCCGATCTCAAGGGCTTCTTGGAACTGAGTTATAAGTTTGGTGCCAAATTCCGCCCACTTTTGTGCGCGTTACGCCAACCATTAAAGGAATCCTTCGCGGAAAATCCTTTGTATTCTTTCTTGACATGAATGTGTCAGTTGTGATCACTGGAAACAGCACACAAAGTTTTCACGCATGAAGATTCGGTTTCCGAAGAGAAACAAACGTACAAAAACTACACTCTATGGACAATCGAAGGTAATTCGGGCGGAGCCAAAGGCGAGGCATGGAAAGAAGTTGGCCTTTGGCCGGCTACGTATCAGGCGACGCAATGAGAGAATCGGGTTAAAGCGCGCGATTTCGGAGAGTAGAGACAAATCGATCGATAGAATAGGATGGAGTAGAAGTGTAAGATGTGAATGCAATAAAGCAGAAGGCCAGAAAGAGTTTCTAGTGAAGCACTCCAAGAACCAAGTGGAAGCATCCCCGTCGCCAGCATTTGTGAAAGACGTCCGTGGGCACTTTGAACGCGTAGCAGCCCTTTCGATTTTTCGAATTTTTTACCAAAACAAAGCAATATTTCTGTTCTTTTCATTCTTATCGTGGATAATGAGTCTCAAGCCAGTGATTTATGGCTGAAATAGAATCATGATTTTTCCGTGAAAGATTCCTTTGACTTTTAGCCTCCCCTCCTTCTATGACCTCTATACACCTTTTTCCAGCTTCCCATGCTTCTCAGAACCGAATTATGAGGACTTGTAGAAAACGCTGTACACTTCAGGCACGCTCCGCCCATTGTGGGCGGGCCTCCGCCACGTCATGTATGCTGGGAACACCTTAGACATTGCTCCCTACACCAATTTTTTCTGCTCTGTAGGCTTTCTCCCAACCGAGTTATGAAATTTTTCATAAAGCACTGCTTTTTTGAGAACGCCCCGCCCACCGGGGGTGGGTCTCCCTAATTCGATGTGACTTACCAATGCACACCTTTACCCACTTTTTCCCCAGTTTCGAGGCTGTTTTGTGACTGAATTGAAAATCTTGGTCGTCAGTACAGCTTCATTTCGATGCACGCCACGCCCACTGTGGGCGGGGCTCCGCTTAGCTGATGTATGTTTTATACTTCGCGAGACCTTGCCACCCACCCACACTTGACCCGGTCTCTCTAGGCGGATCCCCAGAGAGCTAGGAATTTCGTGACAGACATACAGAAGCTGACAGACAGACGACGACGGACGAAGCGGCTTAGGTATGTGGAAGTGGAGATTTCCAACAAATATATAAACATAGGTTCTACAGATTAGCAAACGGCGACAGTTATCTGGTGGGCAGCCTTACGTACACGGCAGCCGCAGAGTTATAACTAGCAGTTACAAGGGCTGCCATGCGACGTTAATGTGTCTTGAAGAAACGGTCTAACTTCTTCATTTAAAAATTCGTCGCGGCCACGTTTTTTAGATGAGGTAATTTGACAGAGAGCTTCTATCATTCCGGATATTACTACATATAATATTATCTAAAAAAAGGTTCTTTTGCCTATTATCACAATATCACATGGTTTGAAATACCAACCACTCGATAGTCACGTGCTGACCCGCTGTTTAACGCTGCCTTCTGTTCATACGTTTTGAGAGATTAGTGGAGTGCGCACTAATGAAAAGGATATGTTTGGATCAGAAGGTCCGCGAGAAGATTTAAGGTAGAGACTGAGTGACTTTGGATCATAAAAAGCGTGGATCTACTGATTTTCCTCACATTGCGGCTCTATAACATTCATAGCTCGTATTTCTCTTTCATGAAGAAAGTTCAGCTCCAACTCTCACACTACGATCTTCAGGTAGAACTTTTTAAGGTAGTTGTAACTCAAAATCAATACGAGAAAGTTCATTAGAACACTTATCGCATACCCGATTTATCTTTTATTACTCGGCTTGGCTATCAAAATAAAGGGTGGAGAATCGACATTACTCAGTTCTTTTTGGGATGCAACATGCCTGAACGAAATTCGAAGTAGGATTTGTCTCCCCATTGAGAGCGTTGGATAAACCAGCGCACTTGCTGGCCCACCATTGTCCACCACAAAATTTTGTTTGGTTCAGATTCCAAATAATCGTTTTGAACTTTTAGTCGACCGCCTGACACCCATGGGTGCAGCGATCCAATTTTGCTCCTGTAGCCGCCTGACACCCGATGGGGGGATCAAAGAGTGATTTTTGCGGAGGATTCGGTTTTCTACAAAATATTTCATGTTGTTACATATCCATGTAACATACTCATGCCGTATGTATGAAAAAATCTGGACTACAATCTCGAAATAGTTCCTAAACTAACCAAAAACTAAGTGGACTTCCACTTCGAACTTAAAAGAAAACAGTTATAACTAATTTGAAACAATTCATACAAAAGCATCATTAATCTTTTGAGTGTAGCTGGGACTATCGAAACTAGTTTTTATGGGCGCAATGTGCCTCGGGGGGGGGGGGGCCAGTCGCCGCCGCGCGCGCTCTTGCGGCAACAGGAAATTCGTGAGCCAGGGGGGAGGAGTGTAGCCAATTCAGGGGGGTTGGGGGTGAGGGCAGTCACATGACATGCGTGAGAAGCTGGAATGTTCGAATTTCCTGTTGCCGCACAGCCGCGCGCGGTGACTGCCCCCCCCGAAGCACATAGCGCCCTTTATCGGAACTTGTAGCCCCTTATTACTCATTACAACTGGCTATTTAACACATTGACGACATTGAGACGCGGTAACGCGTCTCACTTTGCGCACCTCGTTGGACATTGAGACGCGTTACCGCGTCTCACCCTTATCATCCCTTTTTCTAGGGCATGCGCAGCTTTTTCCCGAATTGTTTGTCTCTCTTCTATGGATTAGAACATAACATTATTGTGAACGACATAGGTCATTGTTTGTTCAAATATGCTCCAGTTTAGAAGAAGTTTTCCAAGCTCACCGAAACCGGCGGCTTGGTTCATTAATAGTTTTCATGCTATTCTCATGAACACGTCAATAAAAAAGGGTAGTGAAAGTAAATGCAAATCTAAAGAGACAGAAAAATACATGTTTCACTTGGTATAACCACATCAAAAGAGCTTTTGGCATCCACTACAGATAAAATGACTAAAATTTTCCTTTTTCATTACCATTACATGTTCTTTAATCGGAACTTCGTCACTATATACTCTATTACCTTCTACGCATTGACTGTTACTGAGATGTTTTTGTACCACTGGTGCTTTAAAAAGTTATCAATAAAAATTCACGGATCCGAGGTGCGGCGGTCGCACTCGCAAAATCGGCCCGGTCCCACACGGCCAAAAAAGCCAAAACGCGCGCGGTCGTCAATGTGTTAAGGATTTCCAAATCCATCCTGCCTTCTTTGTATAGCACCTGTCACTTTGATAGTACAGGCGCGCGTTCCATGTCATATTTACCACGATATAGGTTCAGACATGGGAAGACCAAAAGAGAATAATAATCGATTTTTAATGGAGGAATACGGATGAAATATTATAAGGGTTTTGCTCGCTGAGAGTAAGGCGCGCGACGGGTGGAGCTAAAAAGGCGCTGGGTCCCGCTACCACCACGTGGGGAAGTGCGCTGGTCCGCGAAAGGGTTAAAAGCTCACCTTTTGTTTCTTTTTTGCTCGAATGTGAGAGAACACGATTGATATAGTCGTGAAGTCCCTTTCCGAGGAGCTTTCAATCCTCTTGCTGCCAGTGGGGCACATGTGTACAGCCGTAATTTGACGAATTTTTTTTGGAAAGTGGTGCCCGTTTTTGAAAAGGGTGCATTTTTAGATATGAATGAGAAACTGCTAACTTGAGTCCGAGTATATGTTCGCACACGTGCGGAAACTCGGTTGGGTCAACGGAGTTCCGTTCTGCCAGAAGAAATCTTCGTCAACTTGGTGCATTGTGTATCCAACTGGTTAAAAGCGGTTCAAGGACACTATTGGAGTGCGGTCAATAGGCATGGACGGATAGCAGATGTGCACATTTATTAGAAAATTTGGCACTATTGCATTATTACAACCCCAGTGGGGGCCGAGATGGGTCAAAAAATAATTTTTGCTGAAACTTTTGCTATGGGGGTTGTCGAGAGTCCTGATCACGAATATGACATCCTTTTTTGGCGCTGGGCGCCACTACTTTATCACCAAATTCGCTGTAAACTTCTGAATAGGGGTTATTTGGGGCCCTGATCACGAATATGACACTGGTTTTCAACATTCGTGTTGTTTAACGCATATTTTCTGATTTTCTAGGCTTTCTCACCATGGCGCCTAGGACTAAGCTTAGGGGAGGGGAGTGAAACTCCGGAGTGGGTGAACCACGCAAGTTGGAGTGTGTTAGACCACAGGGGAGTGCCCTACTCACTTTGGAGCCCTCCACTATTCAAA
This sequence comes from Ostertagia ostertagi, assembly GCA_036418205.1. Lineage (NCBI taxonomy): Eukaryota > Metazoa > Nematoda > Chromadorea > Rhabditida > Trichostrongylidae > Ostertagia > Ostertagia ostertagi. The sequence continues at coordinate 6,593 of MU891523.1, forward strand.
GGCTTAGTCCTGATTGCGATCTAATTAGTGCGAGGGCGCAGACGAGCAGGAAATAGGCGCCGAATAGCGCTAACAACAAAAACGAATGTCATATTCGTAATCAGGACCCCAAATAACCCCTATACAGAAGTTTACAGCGAATTTAGTGGGAATCAGTCGTGGCGCCACCTGGCGCCAAATTGGCGCCAGCGTCAAAAATGAATATCATATTCGTGATCAGGGTCCTCGATAACCCCCATAGCCGAAATTTCAGCGAAAATTATTTTTTTTGACCCAACTCACCCCAACTGGGGTTGTAATAGTGCAATAGTGCCGAAAATTTGTGCCTGACGCATATCAGTGAGCTTTTCGTTCTCGTTGCAAAACATTCCAGTTGATGTCACTCGACAAGCAGACGGAAACCTTTGCACCGTCTACAGAATATGAAGTCGTCCGTCGTCGTTGTCGAGCTCGGGGTATCTGTAGTGACTGTTTCTCCCTGAAGCTACCTAAGTTCCTTCATCGATTCAATAGTGGTTTCCTGGAACCGTAGCTCGACATGCATAGCCCCCGCCGACCAGCATCAGACAGCGTCGTAATGGTCTAGGATTTGTCGATGAACTCGTTGAGCTCGAATCAAGTACATGCTCCCATCGACTTCTGGTGCACTGAAGGTGCTGTGCTCAATGGGCATTCTCCTTTATTGATGTCATTTTGATGTGAGCATCATCCTCTCGTAATATTTCATTATGTATCTTGTGCTCTCATGGTCAGGATCCTTCTTCTCGCACTTCTTCCGCTCGCACACTTTCTTCAGCGTAAGCTTGTGCAGTGCCTAAAACCAGCCGCAAGAAAGTGTTTCGCTTTTTGCTGTTTGGTGGTTTCTTTCGCGTTTTTCTTCACTGTTCGACCGAATAACGCTAGCGTTTCACGTTTCAAGTTCTAGCCATAATCCGCTATCGTGAAATGTGCCTTTAATTTGAATCCCAAAATTTGCATGGGAAATATTATCATTCCAGTTGAAGGGAAGGGAAAAATAAATTACTGGTCATTTATTTCACTACTTTGCCTTTTCCCTCCTTATGAACGAGATCTGCCGTTGCCATCTTGCTCATCTTTTTTTCTTCTTTTCCCCTCTCATCCATTACCATTTTCAGTTTCAACCTGAGGAGCTCAAAAGCTTCCCCATAAATGACGTTCCGTTCCGTTAAGTAGAATGCGTATGTGTGGGTGGGAGAGGGAAACTGCGAGTAAAACTTGTTTAAATGGAAGCTGATTGATCATTCCTGCACAAACCACCTAGATGTTAGATGTGCTCGGACTACAATGAAGCATTTTGGTTTGCGCGTCGAAAGTACAGTCTTTGAGTTTCCTGGTCGTGGACTGAATATTGTTTTCGATGAAAATCGATTTCTACGCTAATGATAACAACTTGTACTCAACATACTACCTAGCCAACATTTGATCATCATTGCTCCGCTTTTGCCGCAGAAAATGAAGGAAAATTTGCTAGCTTGGAAGGAAGTGACTCTGGTTTGGGAAATTATAACACAATTTTGAAGACTATTCCGGTGCTAACTTAGTGGGGGGGGGGGGCACGCGGCGGCGCGGCAGTCTGCTCACCTGGGCTCTCTCGAGCGAGACAGTGTAAACTCGAACATTCCAGCTTTTCACGCATGTCAAGTGACTGCCCCCACCCCCCACCCCCTAGACTGCCTACACTCCCCCCTGGCCCACGGATTTCCGAACATGCCAGGCGAGCAGACTGCCGCGCCGCCGCGTGGCCCCCCCCAACTAAAGGCTGCTTTCATAGTTCGCATCGGTGCGGTCGGTGCCGACGGCGCCGACGGCGCCGACCGCACCGACAGTGTGAAGAGCGTCAATACGCACTCTGGCGCATGACGCGAACGTTGGGCGCAGATCGCGTGCTCCGATCGATAATCCTGGTTTTGGTGTATTTCTTGTGCTTTTCGATGTTTTTTTTTCGCGCCGTGTTGCTTTAATTCGTGTGTTTCCTGTTCATACTTATTCTTTTATGGGCGCAATGTGGCTCGGGGGGGGGAAGTCGGTGCGCGGCTCAGCGATGTAGTGTAACTCGAACATTCCAGCTTTTCACGGGACATTTCAGCTTCTCACGCATGCTAAGTGACTGCCCTCACCCCCACCCCCCCTGAATTGGCTACACTCCCCCCTGGCTTGCGAATTTCCTGTTGCCGCAACGCCCCGCGCGGCGGCTGCCCCCTCCGAGCCACATTGCGCCCTTTTATGTCTTGATTAATACTTTCCAGTTGTTCCGCGGGCGAGCGACGTCGTGAACCCGTCGCACAACTCCGGGTGGATGTGGCCATACCGGGTGTGTTGGTCGTAAGCAATTTTGTTTATTCATATGAAGTGAGTGCAAAAAACATCGAAGAAATACACCAAAACCAAGATTATCGACCGGAGCGCCCCATCTGCGCCCAGCGCACGCGTCATGCGCCAGAGCGCGTATTGACGCTCTTCACACTGTCGGTGCGGTCGGCGCCGTCGGCGCCGTCGGCACCGTCGACCGACCGCACCGATGCGAACTATGAAAGCAGCCTAAGCGGAGCAGCGAGTATTCTAGGTAAGGTATTATTAATTAATCCATTACGGGCCGCCGTGTTATGTGTGCACCTCCATAAGGTTTTTGTCAACTTTTTGTCAGTAACCAATAATCCAGCAGTAATTTCACCAGTATTTCAATAGAAGATATTTTTCGTGCTCGAAAAAGCTGACTGATGAAATTTTTACATTAAAAATGGCAATTAAATCAGAGATAACGATCCATTTTCGCGCGTTAGCGTGCTGCACATGGTGCAGCACGCGGTCCGTAATGGGCTAAATTTTTTAAGTTTCAATTCTTTTTTAATTTATTACATGTTCTTCACATGTGTAAAACAACATCAACATAAAAAACAGTACAAAATGTGAAAAACGAAAATGCTGCATCGATGAAACGGCGTAATCCAGAAGAAAGGCTAATGTGTTATCAAGCAACAAAACCTTATTTGGCGTTGTTCAGATAGAGACATAGCGCTCTTTCGAATTGAGAGAAAGAAGCTGGAATAGAGAGTCTCTTACCATTTGTTTCTGAATATTTCTATTTGAAAATTATGTGCGTGCATAATGATATTTCCCAAATTCCAACCTCTATTATCCTTTTTATTGTTTAATTTATTTAATCATTGTTTTCAATAATGATAACGTGCTGATACTACTACACTCCGCACTTTTTCACATTTTGGTGTATTTTTTCGAAGTCCGCTGCAAATGTTCCCTTACAGCACATTACGCACCTATTTCTTGTCGCGTGGCTTTGCATCTCAACTGAAAATCCTCGTAGAATGATCGTCTCTGGATGGAGCACGTAATCGAGCCACCCGCGAGACATTTCACAATCTTTCCTATTGCCGTTGCAATCAGCTGCAGACGTTGTAATTTCCGACGGCAATCACCTCTGACCTCGTAAATTTGGGCCGCAGACGTCGTTTCGGCGGCCCAGCAAAGCTTTCACACATTTGTGAAGCTTTTTCATCCAAGCACCAACCTTGAGGTTCACCTTAGCATTTTTCAATTTTCACGAAGATAGCCAGACTTTTTTCATGTTGACATCACTATCACCTGACGACATTTCTACCTTCGTAGATAATCGACGTGTTATTTTGTTAACGCTGTATTTCCGCCATTTCTCATTTCAGCATTCAAATGTCTGAACGACTTGCTGAACATGGTGAACGCGTTCCTAAACAAAGTTTGGAAACCTTTCTCTATAGTCTGAGTTTACTTTGAAATTGTTCAAATGTTTGGCAAAACGAAGGCAGTACGACTTTCGAGCCATTTTCCCTCATTTCTTCAGTGCGCTGGCGATCTCTTGACAACTATTCCATTTATTCGTGGTTTTTTACTGACCGAGTTGGCTGTCAAAGTGAAGCGATGCCCGCGAGATCCATGCGTTTTTGCGCTGAAACGATGTGATATTTGTGCACTACTGCTTGAAATACCCCCGAACTTAGTCATCGACATATTTGGATTGAAATCCGGCCCAATTTCCGAGGAGTTCAGCAGTAAAGGGTAAATGGTGCCAATTTTCTCAGGTTTTGTATGGCAAAGAAAAAACGTTGAGGATTTCAGTTATAGGCATTAGCTGTAAGCCTGTAAGCTAGATGCCGTCTGTTCCATTTTGCGCCATGCCTGAAAAAGAATGACATAGGGGCAGG
>MU891524.1:0-33558 GCA_036418205.1 Ostertagia ostertagi
CTACCAGGGGTACAGTAGTGGAATTTCGATCGAAAGACATGGAATACAATGAAAAAGCGAAATTTTTCAGAACTAGCTGCAATGGACCTCAAAAGCAATTTTACGTTGATTATTCCAATCAAAACACACATATTGTCATCCCTAAGGTTCCTTATCTACTTCTACTACTATTTAAATCTTCACATTCATAAAAAGAAAAAGTAAACGAAAAATTTATTGAAATGAAGATTTCGTATGGTTCAGAAATCCTCCTCTAAATTAAAGCATACGTGACCATTCTAAGGGCCACTATGTTTGTAGCTACGTCAAGGTCTCTTCCATGGAATGAATACAAGAAACTTCTAAAAGAATCAGGCGTGCGCGAAAAAAATGAGTGTAATGGGTGCGGGGGATATATATCCCGCACGGTCCGACATGGCCTGCAATGCGCGGGATATATATCCCCCGCGTTGTCGTCAATGTGTTAAATTAACTTTGGAAGAAAATTCAGTCATGAAAGAGAATAATTTGAATTTTCCAAATCAAATCACTTCGGCGCAAAAGCTCGAATATGAAGGAAGTTATAGCCCTAGAAAGAGGAAGGTAAAAATTGTAGTGCAATTTTATTTCTTGCTTAATAACTTATTCATTTCAAATTGTTTGAGAACAAATGAGCTTTACTTAGAAAGGCTGAGCCTCGATCCAAAATCCACCTCCATCCGAAGTACCTGAAATTTAACGAAGAAAAAATTCGTCTACATTTCAATATCCCCGTTCGTCACCTGTTTCCGATCAGCAAACGCGCTCCATCGCCAGGGCGCGATTCAACATATTCAAAACGCTACCTCTAGTTTTCATATTATTGCACCTATTATTACACCTATCGGTTTTTTGGGTCTCAGAGGAGGGGGGATCGTATCAAATTGCCCATGAAGTCCAATCGTGTCTGAATTTTCTTCCAAAGTTAATTCAATAAAAATTTAGCACGTTGGGACTTTTTTGGGAGTTTTCTGGACTATTATATTTTTCCGGAATCGAAACTTTTCAACCTTTAAACGATCATATCTTCCTTCAAACTCATGTTAATCGAGAAAAAAATAAACAAAACTTGAACCAAGTACGACTCCCCCCCCCTCTCGTAAGTTCTTGTTCAAACATATAACATAGGTTTAACCTGTGGCGCTGCTTCAAGGCCTGCAATAAGACTTAGTCGGATCGCATTGCCTTGTGGTTAGCACAGGCAATTTCGAAGGTGATTATACCTCAGCCTGAGCGTCTTCGACGGACTCTTTTCCTTTTTTCTTTGCTGCCGTCCCATTTCGACCAATTCATTTTTATTTGTGTGCAAGAAATCAATCAAATTTTTCCTCTGGTATCTCTTTGATGAATGTGATTCTTCTTCCAACTAATAGATACATATTAGGTTGTCTCGAAATTTCATGCCTATTTTCAACTTCTTTTTGACTCTACTTTATTTCAAATACAGGCACTATGTATCGTTAATACATGCACCACAACTACCAGTGACTTGTTCCTACGCCCACGAAGGTTGCGCTCAGCTCCCAGAAAATCTTTAGATTAACGAGCTGAACTAAAGGCAGATTCCGAGGATTTGCTGGAAACGTATTTTTTGCCCGCAAAATGATTGCTTAGCAAAAAGGGCAAATGTCTTCTGGAAGAGGCTGACCTCCGCTGCGCGGTGATTCTGATAGGACTTTTTCGCCAAGCTTTAATATCCACAGTATATATCTAGAGTCGGGGTAAGGTTGTGGCGGCGTCAACAGCCGCATTCGATAGATGTCGCGTCGGATGAGCTGCTTCCAACAGACACCGCTGGATATCAGCAAAGCATACTGGCAACAGCTATCCGCGCAAATTTTATCAAGGGTGGAGCAGGTGCCCTGGTTTTCAGTCACTGGTTTCGCGGGATAAGCTATTCAACTTCGTATATGGAATGTAGTATAGCGTATCTTTTGCACGTGTGGTTCTGGTTGCGTGACATACTTTTATTGATTTGAGAGGACAGTTGCCGAAGCTTAAGTTATTCAATTTTGCCACCAAATTACAACTAAGATCGACGATTCATAGGTTAATGAGGCGAAGTTCCATGCGTTACCTCGTGAGAGTCCAACAGGTGTATGACCTTGTGGTGAATTTGTCTATTTCTCACCTTCTTTTGCTCGATCGAGCCAATGGGGATCGGGCTTAGTGAATGGATGCAGTACAGAAGCAGAAGAGAGTTTGGAATGCTAACCCTAAGCTGAATTTGAGTCTGAACTCTATCTGGCCACGTTATCACCAAGAATATGACTATGGAGATTGGGTGATAGTGCCCCAGTTGACAAGTATAGATACTGCTCGCAGATGCGTGATCTTGCTGCCAACTGCTCAAGTTGTGGCTTCTAATTGATGAAAGTTGCTGTGCAACATAGTGACATCGACTACCTCTTGTGATGGAAGGTCACAAAGTGCCGTGTCACAAATCTGATAGGTGGAGCGTGACCTCCCCTTCAAGAAGCTAGAAAGTGTCGGGTGCAGACCAAACACCACAACTGACGACGGCCTCCAAGTAAATCTGGTTAGTAGTGGTTCATAGTGATAGCTGATTTTTGGTAAATGATAGTTGTAATTAGTGACAATGATAGAATACAACTGCAACAGGCTAATCATTTCATTGGCAGAAAATTTTGCATTTTCTGGAGGCCGTCGTCACTTGTGGTGTATGGTCTGCACCCGACACTTTCTGGCTTTTGAATGGGAGCATACCTACGGATGCAGGTTTCGGATTCGTTTTTACGCTCCGCCTATCAGATTTGGCAAAACCCCGTTGCAAATTAGGTGGAATTTTAGGCCTGTTTGATAAGGTGCTTTGTCCACGAAAGTGACCACATTACTTTGAAAAAAAATTTCCCCGAAGGATAAGAAAATCAACCAGGCACACATTCCTAACTTAGTCATGACTTGTTCTTGTTAGTTCCACTAGCTTTTCATTGTCAGTTGTGAAAAAAGTTGTTGAAAAGCAAGCCTTTAGGAAGAGCGACGCGACTTTTTGGGAAGCCTAATAGTGAAATGTTCAGAAGAGGTCATGACTAAGTAGAGGGTACATCATTGATTGATTCTCCTGGGGGAACATAAAGTTAGGGCTAGTTGTCGGTTTGGCTGTTTTTCGTCGAACTGGAACCTCCCATTTCGCAGGCTTAAAGTTTGAAAACCCTGCAAAAAATGTGGGAGAGGAATGTGACATAGTATAATATCTTGGGGATTCAAAGGAAATTTTCTGTTCGAAAACAACGACACTACCTAGAGGAAGACCTAATAGAAGGATGATAAATACTATAGTCACCAACACATAGAAACATGTACTTAGGGAAGCGTTGTGGATAATTGCGGATATAATTGTTTGGAATGAATCTGAGTCGAAATAATGAATATGAGGTTTTGATAATTCGCATCAAATTCGCAGTTACTCCGCTGCGACCTCATGAACCACGTGCATTTACAGTTCCCTAGAATGGTTCAGGAGCATCAGAAGGAAGCTGTTCTTAACTTGGAACATCACGCTATTGTGAACGAATTTTGACGATTCCACCATCTAGAACACAAGTCTCAATGAGTCAAGTCAAGATTTATTAGTGTAGCGAAGATTAGACACGAACACGGCGATTATAGCTGGGTGGACATGGGCAGTAAGCGGCGTCACCTCCTGGACGTGCTGGGTTTCCACGGTTTCCGGGACGACCGTCTCTTCCGGGCTGCCCACGTCCTCCAGGCTGCCCAGCAGGTCCAGGGCGACCAGCGTTTCCTGGAGATCCAGCTCTTCCAGGACCTCCAGCCCTTCCAGGAGCTCCGATACCTCCTGCTGGTCCTGGTCTTCCTGGCGTACCTCTTCCAGTTGTGCCAGGTCTCCCGGCTGGTCCAGGCTGACCTGCGGATCCAGGTCTTCCTGGTGCTCCAGCGTCTCCAGGAGGTCCAGCGGGACCTGGACGGCCAGCATTACCGGGTCCTCCGGGACGTCCAGGCTGCCCATTAGGTCCCCTGTTTCCTGGAGCTCCACTAGGCCCTGGTGCTCCTCGAGGACCAGCTGGGCACTGGACGCAAGCCGTGCTACGGCCTGGGCAATTGATTGGAGCATAGGTTGTAGTTGCATCATTGCCGGGCTGTCCGGGTGCTCCTGGCTGCCCTGAAATTGCAGAACTGTATTTCGAATCTAGTGATATAATTGTGAAGTGTGATCAAACCTGGTGCTCCGGGTCGTCCAGGTGGTCCAGGAGGTCCAGGTGGGCAAGTCACTCTAGGAGGAGTGCACTGGCAGAAGGAGGGTAGACCAGCCTGTCTCTTGCTACGGAAGATGGATTTGAAAGGATTTTCGCGAGGTTTTGCTGGAGGAGCAACGGTCACTTGGAAGTCCATCATTTGACTCCAAGCGGCATCGGTTTCGGCGCGAAACACAGTAACTCCATCGAGGACCGCGTCGTGCATCTCATTGATGGTGTTGTAGAGAGACGGAACTACTATCAGGCAAGCGGCGATGGCGAGGGTGGAAAAGGCCGAAGCCACACCGATGAGAAGTTTCTCTTCAAACATGGTCCTGTCATTGAACGGTCTTCCAGCACTTTTATAGTCAAGCGTTCCGTTCTCATTTTTTGTTTGTGTTTGTGTATCACAATTTGACCTCGGTTAATTGGGGCGTCGGAAGGAAGTGGAGCGATTGGGTCTCTGGTAAATCCAGGTCATGCTAAATTCGAATGCGGGTGGTCAAAACGTTCAAACTGAAAGATCTTCATGGAGAAGTTTCTCATTTCTGACGAGGATGTAAGTTCCCTGCCTTATCCTGGAATGATCCTGCTTAGGATTACTCTCCTCGACGGAACAAATGTGAATGACAAAGTAACTGCGTGCATTTATCGCCGGTACGGCCAGTGCTGTTACCTCTATACTTCTAGAGTTTCTGAATGCGTAATACGGATTAAAGTAGCAGGCTACAAATGATGTTTCTGATATTCGACTTCAGATCCATGCGCCACAAAAATGAAGTGATTCTTTTAAGTCTTCTTCAATCCAATTTTTGCATTGTGGTTGCAGCAAGGAAGTCTTGTGATACGCCAGACTGTCCCTCATTTGCTTCACTTGCTCGGAAGCGTTCCGGGCCAAGGTGAGCACAATTCTCTTTTGCTGGCGGGACGTCACCTCGGATCGCTTCTAAGTTCGCCATATTCTCCAGCACACTACCTCGATGAGCCGGCTTCGTATCTGATCTTGTTTTCACATTGGAGGAAGCTGTCCACACAGTATCATGCGGAGTTTGTAATGTATATTTCGGACCAGCAAAGTTGAGAGCAACCGGCGGTTCCCGTACAACGAAATGCTGACCCTGTTACAGTGCGGGACCAGCGCAAGAAAAAACAAGGAAAGTGGTTTTGCTTACTTATTAGAGCATCCAAGCTTTTTCCGAATCATCGGAAGATAGTGAGAGTTTCTGCACTGCCATTTTTGGTGGACTGCTATATAATGATCATCTCCAAAAATGTCATCATTCATTTATCAGGGCGATGAGATGATCTTCTGATTCCTTCTTGAGGAGTTCGAAATCATAGAAAGATTCTGTATTCTTCAAGTAATGAGCGGCAGGAGAACTTCTTCAATGATTAACGCTCTGTCGTAAGGTCAATTCTATGTTGCGAAATTCCCAACTCAAAGATCGTTTTCCGCATGCAAGTAAGCGAAGGGTCGTAAAGGCAGGGACCAGCGGCGCAGAGAGCGACTCTGTACTGGTCGAGGGCAATGAAGAGCAGGGCTGCGCAGAACCCGGGACATGCAAAAGGTGTAATAGAATATAGCTATCATTATTTGGATATAGCTACCATTATTTATTCTCTTTGTGCCTTTGGCGAGCAAGTAAGTTGGCCCCTCACTACTCCGAAAACTCTCCAACGCAACAGTTCACAGTAGGGTGAAAGTCGATTCGAGGACGTGGTCACATGAGTATGACCCCCCCTCTAAAATCGAGGTCATGATACAACTCTCTAGCCGTGATCTGATATGAATAAAACGGGTTGCGTTATATGTACTTTGAAGTATGCAGTCGCACCGCTGTTTATCCCTGGGTCAGATTTGTTGAAAAGCCGCTCGAAACCCTCGAAATCTACACCCTCAATGAAAAGGTTTCATTCCCACCATTTCAACTTTGGAGCAGTATGTGGTAGGGTACTAGATAGAGCTAGATTTGCTGCCTACCAGGCAGTATTGAAAAAATTGTTCTGAGAGGCTTACCCTTTGAGAGAGATGTCTCGAATTTGTCGAGTAAAAGAAAAGAATCATGACGCCGAATTTTTTGTCACTTAAAGGGCAAATTAACGCTAAAAAAGCAACCCATCTCAAATTAAATTAGAGACGGTCACTGATGCGCGAAAGAAGAAAAAGCTGAGGAAAATGGCCCAGAATCCGAGAAATGGGACCCATTCCTCGCCCGCTGATTTGCGCATTGATGCGACCTCATCTTTGTGCCCTCTCCAACACTACGCTCTCTCTGCTATCTAATCACTCGCCAGGCATACCTGCGGCGAATGATTAGATGGCCAGTGCGCGTACAGAGGCCAAGGGCGCCAAGATTCAGCTATGCTGAAGCGCCGAGGTCAAATCCTCCGCTCCTTCGTTGGTCAGCACGCTCAGGAGATCGTCTGTATCCCAACTAGGGTATTTTCCCCTTCTTCGACCTTCGTCCTTATCGTGAATTCGTCCTTCGGAAGGCAGTATTTCTCTAATTCCGTTAGATCTTGAAAAAATGAAAACGGTTTTGAAAGGCGAGGTTTGCGCTTTTTAAAAAGCTGTTTGACTTCATCCAAATTCCTTAATTGAGAAGATATTTGCGTCGAGGGTCTATCGAGGACGGATTTCGGTCACCTTAACACATTGACGACAACGCGGGGGATATATATCCCGCGCATTGCAGGCCGTGTCGGACCGTGCGGGGGATATATCCCCCGCACCCATTACACTAATTTTTTTCGCGCACGCCTGGTTCTTCTAGAAGTTTCTTGTAATTATTGAATGGAGGAGACCTTGACCTAGCTAAAAACATAGTGGTCCATAGAATGGTCACGTATGCTTCAATTTAGAGGAGGATTTCTGAACCATACGAAATCTTCAGCCTAATAAATTTTTCGTTTACTTTTTCTTCCTATGAATGTGAAGGTTTAAATAGTAGTAGAAGTAGATACGGTACCTTAGAGATGACAATATATGTGTTTTGATTTAATCAACTCAAAATTGCCTTTGAAGTTTATTGCAGCTTGTTCTAAAGAATATCACTTTTTACAAGCGAGTTAAGTGCACTGAATAGTTTCGTTGGTTATTCCAAGTTATTACGCAATAGAAATTCCGCTACTGTACCTCCGAGTAGGTTGTGCTCATTACAATATATTGATCTGGCCTTGTATTGATCATTATTTATGTTTTTATCACTCAAAATTTGCTTGAACAACCTGAGGCGGCGGCGCTCGCAAAAACGCCGTGGTCCCACGTGGCCAAAAGTGCCAAAACTCGCGTTGTCGTCAACGTGTTAAAAAACCGTAACCTTCTTCACCGTTGCAAGTTAACTCGTTGGCAACTCTTATGTGTCTAGACTACATTTTCCCAACGTGAGCGATAAGAAAAGCGGTAATCGTCATCGTCTGATCGTCTCAGTATAGGCCATGCATCCGACCTCCACTCAAAGTTGCAGAATCGATTGAAAGGTGTTATGATGATGACCAGTTGACAGAAGCTGCATTGTAGTAAACACATTTTCGTAACTCCTATAACCTAAGGAACAGCTTCATTTGCCCAGGGCCTTTCCTTCACGGTTGTCGTTTTTGCGACAGGTCCCTAACAACAGTGTCATTCTCAGCGAGGTATTAAGGGAGAAGGAGCGAGCGATAGGCAGAGGAGGTGCCTTTGCAGCGCGTGCGCACATGTGGCACTCTTCTTTGCGGGGATGCACTTTCATTCTTTGTACTGCCTTCAAATACGTCCTTCTCATAAAGGTGGAGGAATGGAGCGACTGAACCTGCAAAGAATATTTTATTTTATATCATGTTTTCACATATCCTCGTTTTCTGCTGCGCTACACCCTCTTACTCCTATCTGCACCATGATACCACTGATGTGCTGTTACTGACCCCCACGAGTACGACCCCCATGAGCCATCCCGACAAATACGACCCCCCTGTCGAGGTTTCCTCGTCCGATTTTCACCCCGGTTGACATTCAGTAGTGGCGAAGGTCTGCACATCCCACCCTTCTTACTCATGCAAACACAAACGATGTTTTTGTGACCTAATAAGTTGAGTTCAACGCTATTTCATGAAGCCCCTTTCACTCTCTGACAAGGGAGGTCTTTCAGGGCAAGCCACGCTTTTTCAAAACGGTTTCTTGCATATTGTAGGGACGCATGTAGGGAACACAAAACCATGTTTCATTTTCGCTGAACGGTTTTAGCAGTACCAAAAAAAAGTACTGTTATGGTTCGATCCCCCGTGGCGACTAAATTTTGCATTTGGGTTGGCGCCTACGGTTTGGTGCCAAATCGCGCTAAATGTCAAAATCAGATGTCATATTCATCGTCAGGACCATTTTGAAGCCAACAAGTGGCCGCCAACCTTGATTGCAAAATTTAGTCGCCGCGGGGGATCGAACCATCAAGGGTATCATTCACCACTTTTTTGATACTACTAAAACCGTTCAGCGAAAACGAAACATGGTTTTGTGGTCCATACATGCGTCCCTACAATATGCAAGAAACCGTTTCCAAAAAGCGCGGCTTGCCCTGAAAGACCTCCCTTGTGAGACCAAAGATTCTATTAGCCGCGTTATTGCTGTCTATTACGGCAGCAATGTATTATAAAATTGTGATCGAGAAAGGCATCAACGTAACCAGCATTACAGCTCCAAGAACATCGAGAGCGCCCCTCTATTAGGGTCAACCGTCGCGTTCGCACTTTTACAAAAATTTTGCATGTCCCCCTCTTAAGGAGTTTCGTTGCGACCCCTCATAACTACCTCGACCGTCACCCTAACCATCATAATCGTTACTGCTTCTATTCTGTGGTATTTGTTTCTGATTGTGAGAGCAGTCAACATATCCTACTTCGCCTACTATCTCCTACACTAATTTTGTCTACTTCACCCCCTACTTTCACGAGACTTTCGCCAAACTCGTCTACAAATCCCGTCAAATGCAACCCCTCCCACAACCTCCGTCAACCATTGCTCACACTTTCTCAGAGGTAGTTAGTCTTGCGCGATCTCAAAATGCGACCCCCCCCCATTTCCTAAAATCGGAAAGGCGACCCCCTCGTTCGGTCAATAGTGCGAATTGACGGTTGACCTTGCTCTCCATTCGAACGCAGTGATTTTCAAAAAAGCAAACTCATTCACTTGAATAGTACTGGACTTAAAATCGATACTGCGTTCTGCGCCAGTTTAATGAGCACGGTACAGTGGCAGACGTTACAGTGCGACCAGCCGTCACGTTGTTTCAAGCTTTCAGTAATACCTGGGCAATACAGTTTGTTTTTCTTTCACCTGTGGACATTGCTGGAGAAAACCAAAAATGTCCACCTTCTTTGCCGCCAGTTTTTCCTACGGCAATCAGGCAATCGCCAAAACAACTCCTTCAATTCTAAGCTAAGCCTTAAAGCAGGTTTGTCCTCTGTACTCATTCCAAAGTTGAGACGCATTACGTTCATTTGGTGTGCACAAAAAAGTACATCTTGTAGAAGGGTATTATATCTGCACCCCACTAGAAAGACCTTGTGGCCCAAATAACTGATTGTTTGGCGGTTGCTTTCCCTTACTCCAATCATTCCCCCCACACTCTCACCCTTCCAGCGCCACTGCAAAGCACCCCGAATGTAGAATGGGCTGAGTGGTGGCGGTCTGAGTCCCATTCACGCTACCCGAACGAAAATATTAGAACCACTCGACCACTTGTAGGCGTTTCCACACAATACTGTTTCCGGAATGAAGTGCACATCCATCAGGCGTGGCCTTAATCAACACTTCATTTTCACGGAATGGGACAGGCGCAAAAAGACCAATGCCGACCGCGTCCGAATACCGCTTTGTATCATGATAAAGCCCCCATTGAATTCTGCTTTAACAGGCCTCCGCAACCACACCAAAGCTGACGACTCGAATCTTACCACTGGTAGTTTAGATGAATGAATAGGCTTGATTTCAATTTGGATAGTTAATGATGAAGGCTGATATTTGATCAATATTGTGTTGATATTTGCTGTGTGGTGACAACTGGGAGGACACAACTGCAACTGGCTAATCAGCATGGTAATGCAATCAGAAAAGTATTCATTTTGTGGAGGCTATCGTCACTTGTGTTGTGAATCTGCAGTGAACACGCACCATTTCGCCGAACAGAGGGTGCATACACGCGTACGAACTGACACGCCAAGCCAGGCGTTTATATAGGAGAAAGATCACGCCAAATGATTTGCTTTCTCAACTTTAATCACCTTACTAGATTGTATGACCCAAATCCGTGAGTAATAGCAAATCGTTTCCCGAATCCGCCAGCGCTCCACTTTATGAAAGACACAACAAAAGGTGTAATAAGAACGAATGCATCCAGTATAAAAGGAAGGAGAGATTTCTCAACAACAGGACCATGTTTGAAGAGAAACTCCTCATCGGTGTGGCTTCGGCCTTCTCCACTCTGGCCATCGCTGCCTGCCTGATTGTGGTGCCTTCTCTCTATAACACCATCAATGAGATGCACGAAGTGGTCCTCGAAGGTGTCACTGTGTTCCGCGCCGAGACTGACGCTGCTTGGAGTCAAATGATGGACTTCCAAGTTGCTGTCGCTCCTCCAACCAAGGCTCGTGAGAACCCCTTCAAATCAATCTTCCGTGGCAAGAGACAGGCTGGTCTCCCCTCCTTCTGTCAGTGCACTCCACCAAGAGCGAATTGTCCACCTGGACCTCGTGGACCACCTGGACGACCGGGAGCACCAGGTTTGTCTGCAGCTCACATCTATTACATTAGTCACTGAATAAAGGTTTACTGTTTTCAGGGCAGCCAGGAGCACCAGGAC
The DNA here is from genome assembly GCA_036418205.1 of Ostertagia ostertagi. NCBI lineage: Eukaryota > Metazoa > Nematoda > Chromadorea > Rhabditida > Trichostrongylidae > Ostertagia > Ostertagia ostertagi. Next base: position 11,066 of record MU891524.1, read on the forward strand.
AGCCTGGCAATGACGCAACTACCACCTATGCTCCAATCAGGTGTCCCGGTCGTAGCAACGCTTGCGTCCAGTGCCCAGCTGGTCCTCGAGGAGCACCAGGGCCTAGTGGAGCTCCGGGCAACAGAGGACCTAACGGGCAGCCTGGACGGCGAGGTGGACCAGGTAATGCTGGCCGTCCAGGTCCTGCTGGACCTCGTGGAGATGCTGGAGCACCAGGTAGACCTGGATCCGCTGGACAGCCTGGACCAGCTGGAAGACCTGGCACAACTGGAAGAGGTACGCCAGGAAGACCAGGACCAGCAGGAGGTATCGGAGCTCCTGGAAGGGCTGGAGGTCCTGGAAGAGCTGGATCTCCAGGAAACGCTGGTCGCCCTGGACCTGCTGGGCAGCCTGGAGGACGTGGGCAGCCAGGAAGGAACGGTCGTCCCGGAAACCGCGGAAACCCAGCACGCCCAGGAAATGATGCCGCTTACTGCCCATGTCCACCAAGCTATAATGTCCGTGCACGTGCTTAATATAATATTTTGCAAGTTAATAAATATTGCATTCTTCTTTTCATGTCGCCTATGAAACAAAGTTAACTTGTTGCATTCCTCAAGAATGTGCGCATGGAGGAGGGAAAGAGAATTAAGGAAGAAAATATCTTTTACTAGAAATTTTCGAGTATGACCAAATTCCAAGTAACATTTCATTCTTATTGTAAAAAGCTTACAATTCAACAAAACAATCGACAGCATATAAAAAACGTTAAGCAGATTCAATACTTTCTTGATAACCTTCTGAGTGTTGAAACCTCGACATGTCTAACAAGTAAGTTTGGAATCAATCACTGATTACATTGTCTGTCGGGACAACCTCCTCAATTTTTCCTCAGTTTTCACTCCACACATGCTTATCGTTACCGCCAAACATCCTAACCTTACCGTCGTTGATTCAGGTGATGTTCAAGCCCTACGGCGATCTTAAGTTCAGGTGTGCGTAAACCCGTTCCTTCTCTAGCATTTCACAGGACAAATTCCCAGATTCGCGAACTGGTGGAGGCGAACGTCTACTTTTGGTTCCTGATGGTTATAGAGAGTATTGCGTATGCACCTGTATGGCAACTGCACGCTGATATCTTCGTCTATATAGTATTATATGTATGAGGTGGCGGAATGATTGCGAACACGCCGTCGAACACACATCAGAAATGGCTTTATGACGTGAGCAGAGACCAGAAGGCATAAAATCCACTGCGTCTCTCTAGCAAGCACGTACTGACACCTTATTTCCTTCAAAACCTTCCTTTGTGATGTGAAGTTTATTTGGAGCCAAGTTTATTTGAAGCCAAATAACGTTTGGGATTAACCACAAGCAGTGACTGCGAATTATGGAAGGCTTGTTCAATTGAGAAGTTTAATTCTGCTTATAGCTCGGGTCACCAGAGCTGTGCTGTCAATGACGCTCAGCCTTAGGCCTGCTACGAGCAGATCTGGGGTGTTTCAATCAAAGTCGACATGACCTGATTGGGAGAATCGACACACATCCACTCAATTAGGAGATCTCATTGAACGCGGAAGGCGCTGTAGTCATATTCCTATCACGGGAATTGTTGTTCCCGACACGATTTTCCTGTACAAAACTAGTTTTGAAGAAGTTATGCTCATTCGTCGCTCTTGTTTTCTCATTTTCTTGTGTAATGATTGGAAGGAGGCGGTCGCGTCGAATTTAGAGTACTTGGTGTGCGAACTAATCGATTGACGATTTGGAGTTGTTCCTGATCTTTTGAGGAATGTTCCTTAACTCTCTCGACATGACAGCGTTTGATCAGAAGTAACTCAGTCAACAATAGTATTTGAACGAAGAGGTTGCTGGCTTTGTGAATCCACATTTGTATGATCACGGTAGCCAAGAAATGGTCGTTTGGTGTTAGCCTCTACATTCAAAGGTACGCTCCGAGATTGGGCGCGCTCGCCTGTTCCATCCCGGGGTAGTAGACAGGTGGACAAGCGTTGATGTCGCGCCCCTTTTGCGGCTTGAAAGTGCGCGACAAAGGCGCAAGGAGCTCGTCCGACCCGCAACTCACACCTTCGTCCGCAAGCCCCGTGGCGCTGCTTGAAAAGCGCGGGAGCATTTGAGGCAGTGGTCCCATTGCGACCCAAGTCATTGGCACTGGAGCACAGGGTCAACCGTCCGTTCGAACTGTTCGAACGAAGGGGTCGCATTTTGGTCGGAAGGGGGTCGCAATTTCGAGGACTGCCAGCCACAGGCGCGTGCGTGGCGTATCCGAGGGCAAGAATTGTTTGTGCAGACCGCATTAGATTCGATTAATTATGCACAGAGAGACAGTTTTAGGCAAATTACGGTGTTTTCCTTGAGGAATAGAGAACAGTTGAATGCATCCCTATGAAAGGTTTGACTTCTCGGGCTGAAATTGAAGAGTTCTTCGGAACCTAATTTTCTGAGGACGATTCATCCAGACAACGGTGAAACACATAACAGGAAGCAGACATCTCGTAGTCTTCAAAATGTCTTCGCCCCTCCCCAACAAGTTCTTTGAAGGAAGTTATTATTGCTGAAAGCTCAAAAACTCGCATGTGCTGCTCAAAAACCTATGGGAACAAAATGTTCGAACGTGTGATTTTCTCGGAAAATGGATTTTGAAAAACGGTTTGGTGCTTGTCAGAAAGCAAATCCTGCACTTTCACCCATGAAAAAAGTGCATCTCAGAAGTGAAAATGAAGTGAGTTATGCCCGCTTAAAGCCCAAAAACTCGCGATTTCAAAAAAAGTGTTCGGCAAAACCCCCCAAAATGTTCGAACGTGTGATTTTCTCGAAAAATGAACTTTGAAAAACGGTTGGGCTTGTTAGAAAGAGCAAATCCTGTACTTTTCACCCCATGAAAAAAGTGCATCACAGAAATGAAAATGAAGTGGCCGCTGAAAGCCCAAAAACTCGCTTTTGCACGGAAAAATGTTCGAACGGGACAATTTTTTGAAAAAGGGGACAATCACTAAACTTTTTATACTGTTTTGTTAGAGAAATATTTGAAGTTTCTGAAACTTTTTACAGATTTCCAAAATGTCGCATACGAAAGATTTATGGGCCTTCAAAGTTGAAGGTGCGCCTTCTTAGAATTTTGGGTTTTCCACTTCTAACAGAAGTACTTTCCGGAGAGTTAGGCAATCCTTGTAGTTTTCTGAAAGCGCACCTCAGGCACAATCAAAATCTACCTCAACAAGTCAAAAAAATACGTCCCAAGAAAGTTATTCCCCTCTAAAATTTTTTCTTCGCCGCGTCCCGTTCTTCCAGCGCCGGGTGATACCTGCCGCGCTCCAAGGCCGACGCGACGACGCGCAGACGCTTTCTGGCGCAACGGATTCATGTCTAGCACTCTTATTAACAAAAACAGGGGGTCGCAACTGGACCCCCTCGAGAGCTAGGGGGTCGCAAAAATCCCGAAAATGTTCGAACGTGACGGTTGACCCTGCTGGAGCAGCTTAGAGTTAGGTTCGCGAAACTCGTCCAACGCGCCCCTTCTCTCCCAAGGTGGAATGCGGCTGAAATAGGGGAGGTCTCTGTGCGGGGCGTAATCGGTGGTTTCGTTTGCTTTCCTTCTCTTTTCAGACCACCTCCCACCTCTAGCTTCATAACTGAACGCTTTTCCACACCTATTTTATCCCGAATCTTGCCTTTAAATCGTTTCTTATTGTGTCGGCAGCGAGAGGGTCGGTGTGTGTGTCCACGAAGTGTCCTTGGATAAACAACCCACTAAAAAACTTATATCACGCTATCAATGCTTCACGATCTTGTGATTTCATTACACTCCAACCGTTCCAGAAGACACCCACTTCCTACACTCTCGGTCACTAAAAATTGGGCGCTATTGTAAGATATGGGTGCTTTAAGGACTAACCCTAAGGGGGCAGGATCAGGGATGACGAAAATTCCTAAGGTCGAAGTCATTTCTCTCTCTTTAAAGCGAGGGATTACGATAAGTTTGGACTGGGTTCATAGTGGAAGTGGAGATGCTGAATAATGCCCCAGTGGCGAAAAAAGCAAAGAAATCCGTCAAGAAGGCGCAAAATGGGACCCCTTTCTTTGCCCGTTGACCTCCGATAATGGACGAGCTAGCAACCAATTAGGAGGTCGTTTGCACATGTTATGCTGATAGCCTCTATCATTTCAGCAAGCATCATGCTTTGATTGATCACGCATCCCATGAAAAGTTATAGGATACACTCTGGAAGTGGAATATCTCGTCACATTGGCAATCGAAGGGCGCTGCTGCTGGGGGCGGAGCACAGACCGTGGCGGGGCTCAGAAAGGAATGGCAAGCCTTGTACGCTGCAACTAGCGCACCTTTGACCACAAAAACGCAACATTTCGTTTCCTTGGCCCCTGACTACTGCTTCCAATGGTGCATGTACTTCCACGCTGCATACGCACTTTATCGTAATCTCTCGCTTTAAAGTTGCACTGGTCTCAACAAATGAAGATGTTTAGGCGATTTCAAATGCATTGCCACTATAATCTCCCCCTATCTTGCGATAGCGCAGCATCTTGCGATTGTATTGCGAAGCGTGGAGGAATGGGTATTATAAGGAGAAATCAACTTTCACCTTCTAAATGCCGAATCAGCACTAGACATAAGTTTATCGCGAAGTTCATTACAGTAATCCCCTCCATCACCGAACAGGTGAAAGACACACTTCATACATACTCACACCTCCTGAAGCAAGCACTGACCTCACAAACGAAGTTGAGGGCAGGAAGGCGTGTTCAAGGTAGCCACCAATAACGGTCACAAGAGCCATCTTTCAACAGCCGCATGCACGTTTGGACTTTAACCGTAATAATTTCGGCTGCAGTGTTGTTGTTTAAATAACATCAAGAAGCCTCTCAAAATGAAAACCCATACCGTGAAGAAAGGTTCAGTTCTCCTAGAAAAAAAAAAAACCATGTTGTCAGAGTGAATTTAGGCGATTCCACCATATAGAACACAAGTCTCAATGATTCAAGTCAAGATATTTTATTAGTGTAGTGAAGATTAGACACGAACACGGCGATTATAGCTGGGTGGACATGGGCAGTAAGCGGCGTCACCTCCTGGACGTGCTGGGTTTCCACGGTTTCCGGGACGACCGTCTCTTCCGGGCTGCCCACGTCCTCCAGGCTGCCCAGCAGGTCCAGGGCGACCAGCGTTTCCTGGAGATCCAGCTCTTCCAGGACCTCCAGCCCTTCCAGGAGCTCCGATACCTCCTGCTGGTCCTGGTCTTCCTGGCGTACCTCTTCCAGTTGTGCCAGGTCTCCCGGCTGGTCCAGGCTGACCTGCGGATCCAGGTCTTCCTGGTGCTCCAGCGTCTCCAGGAGGTCCAGCGGGACCTGGACGGCCAGCATTACCGGGTCCTCCGGGACGTCCAGGCTGTCCCATTAGGTCCCCTGTTTCCTGGAGCTCCACTAGGCCCTGGTGCTCCTCGAGGACCAGCTGGGCACTGAACGCATGCAGTGCTACGGCTTGGGCAATTGATTGGAGCATAAGTGGTAGTTGCGTCATTGCCAGGCTGTCCTGGTGCTCCTGGCTGTCCTGAAATTAAAAAAAACCTTCGTAAACCCAAGTTACAAGAGTAAGATGTGAACAAACCTGGTGCTCCAGGTCGTCCAGGGGGTCCAGGAGGTCCAGGCGGGCATGTCGCTCTTGGTGGCGTGCACTGGCAGAAAGAAGGGAGACCTGCCTGCCTCTTGCTACGGAAGATGGATTTGAAGGGATTCTCACGAGGCTTGGCTGGAGGAGCGACGGACACTTGGAAGTCCATCATCTGGCCCCAAGCAGCGTCAGTCTCGGCACGGAATACAGTTACTCCATCGAGGACCGCGTCGTGCATCTCATTGATGGTGTTGTAGAGAGACGGAACTACTATCAGGCAAGCAGCGATGGCCAGAGTGGAGAAGGCCGAAGCCACACCGATGAGAAGTTTCTCTTCAAACATGGTCCTGTCCTAAAGCGATCTCGTCAAGCTTTTATACACCGCTGCACCGTTCCCATTGCATGTTTTTGTTTGTGTCTGACCGTTTGACCTCGACTAATTGGAGCGTCGGCAGGGATCAAAGTGAGTGGTTTTTCGGTAAATCCAGGTCATGCCGAATTGAAATGAATGTAATGCGCTGTGAAAACTGCGCAGACGCTGTACTAGTTGATTGAATTGATGTGTGTATTTTCGGGAAAACCCTTATCATTTTCCAGTTCAAGCTGTCTCACTGGAAATGCTGCTAATGTGGACTTTGACTTACGGTCCCGTATAATCTAGCGCATTCAGATTCACATGAGAAGTCGCTGGTGAAGCTAATATCCTTTATTTTATGGTTTACTTATGGGCTGACAACGGATCAGACGGTTGCTCTTTGATTATTCACTCCGAAACGATTTCCATTCAAGAAGTACCTAAACCAAAGCTTAAACCTCCCTTGCAGCACCATTTCCGTTCGTTATGTAACTCACTAAGCGATTGTTTCACCCAATGCGTCCCCCTGCTTTCTCTAGAACCGGTGTTAAATTTTTAACTACGCATGCTTGATCCTCATAAATTGATAGCACATCAATACTTTTCAAAAGTGTCCGTTCTTAGCAACACCAAGTCTTCAGATATTCCATGGAAAGTGCGACTGTCTCTAGCAAGCTGACAATTCTAGGTCCATTTCTTGGTTTAGATTTCGGGCCATATCCAACTGCTGTGCTGCACAAAAAATGCTTCCACTGAAGGAGAATGGAGAGCGCAGCGAATGTTGCCTTACACATTTTCGACCACCCGTTTTTCCTGTGTCCTCGAAAAATGCATCGTAATGTCGAAACGCCGTACAAAAGATATGTCAAAAGAGTTAGAACTCGGTACGGGAACTGCTGAACGTTTGATTCCCTCGAGGGCACATCCCATGATCAACCCACGCATACTAATCTCTTCTGTGGGTAACATAGGGGTGCTTACAATGGTTGCGAATTGCTAACTTCTAAGTGCCTAGCCAAGGCGCTTGAAGTTTTTTCATGCGCAAGACCCCTCCTCCCCATCCGCGAATACTGCCTCTAGCACCTGAGTCTCATCTCTTCTCATCCAATACTTTTCTGTTTCTGAACCTACTAGTGCACAGGTGTTTACCAGCCTCTAGAATTGGATTCCTTCATCGCCAGATAAGGAAAATGTCCTCACTAACTGTCGTCGGGATTTCTCCTTCTTTTCCATCACTAGCGGTCCCTTCTGTACCTCTATTTTCAAATGCTAGAGAATCGAACCAATATAATCATAGAGTTCCCTTCATAGCACTGCTCATTACCTTCAAACTGGACAAAAACATGCCTTCAACCAAGGAGGGACTTTCGATCGTTCTCTTAACTTCCAACTTCTCCAATTCTAGAATTCTTCACCCAAGTTCTTACTCTAGAATTGACAAATAGGGTTGACTACAGATCTCTTTGTGCCAAAAATTGTACCCTAACGGTAGCCAGTAAAAAACCATCTTCACGCACTTGAAAATAACAATCTTTGCCTAACCAAGGGAGGTCATCAGGCTGGTCCGGGCCATTAGCAGTGAGCTGTATACCGTTGCACTCGCCTCGAGACGCTGAGCTCAAAACTGCCTTCACTATCTGCTAAACGGTTCTTTGAACGGAGTTATAAAGCAAGAAAGCGCAGCGGTAGTGCCCGGTCTCGCAGGCAAGAGGTGGTGGGAACGTTTTTCGAGGAGCCTGCTTTTTGTTTTTCAATGTCAGTGTGGCAGAAAAGCTGAATCTCGTCAATTTATCAACACTTGCCATTAGTTGCCTGTACAAAGCAGTTCCCACAACCTCTTGCCTGCGAGACAGGGCACTACCGCTGCGCTTCCTTGCTTTATAACTCCGTTCAAAAAATCGTTTAGCAGATAAGGAAGACAGTTTGAGCTCAGCGTCTCGAGGCGAGTGCAACGGTATACAGCTCACTGCTAATGGCTGGACCGCCCTTATGACCTTCCCTGGTAAGATGGTGGCTCCCTAGCCTACCTTCGACAAAACACCTAATATAGTGAAGGATGTGATAAACGTGAGCCAAGGCTACCATAAATATTAGGTTGCCCAGAAATTAAAATTGTCAGTTTTGCGACTCTGCTGATGCCACTCACGTGGTGGCAGCCACGCCGGGCAGGGTGAAGCGCCGGGGTGCACCGTGGATCGAGGGAGCATGCCCTCGCCCATCTTCTGCTTAATCGTTGGTGAAGCATGACTTGTGGAAGATATCAAGCGGTGCTCATGAAATTTATGGGCACATAGAGCTTTTCGCGAAACTATCCCTAACAAGGGAGGTCTTTCAGGGCAAGGTGCGCTTTTTCAAAACGGTTTTGTGCATATTGTAGGGACGCATGTAGGGAACGCAAAACCATGTTTCATTTTCGCTGAACGGTTTAGCAGTACCAAAAAAGAAGCATAAGGTACTGTTAAGGGTTCGATCCCCCGTGGCGACTAAATTTTGCATTTGGGTTGGCGCCTACGGTTGGTGCCAAATCGCGCTAAATATCAAAATCAGATGTCAAATTCATCGTCAGGACCATTTTGAAGCCAACAAGTGGCCGCCAACCTTGATTGCAAAATTTAGTCGCCGCGGGGGATTGAACCATCAAGAGTATTATTCACCACTTTTTTGGTACTACTAAAACCGTTCAGCGAAAACGAAACATGGTTTTGTGGTCCATACATGCGTCCCTACAACATGTACTAAACCGTTTCCAAAAAGCGCACCTTGCCCTGAAAGACCTCCCTTGTGTAGGTAGCGAACAATTAGCTGGAAGTTGGCTGAAATTGGATGGATGTGAGCGCTGTCTCAACAAACATGTTGCGGAATTTTCAAAAAGATACTCAAAAAGATTTCTGGCACTTAAAGGCAAAGTTCGGGCTCAGACCCACTTAATGAGCCTTTACGGTGGCTAGAAGCGCTAGGTACGCAAGTGTAGGGGTCGCGTCACTTCCCTACTTCGAAAACCGTTATTTAGACGCTAGGCGCTAAGAACTTTGACACGCTCCACCTGCTGCGACACGCTCCGCCCACCGCTCGATATCTTGACTGCGTCGGAATGTTGATCTGCTATGCTCTCTCTACTTAGACTTCTCTAGCGCTCTCCGCGCTCACATTATCTCTCATCTCCCTGCCGGCCTTTTGAACTTCTCCGCACCGTAGAGGAAATGGCTCGTATTTCCTAAGCATTTCACGATTTCTTTCTCTTTTTCTGCACTGGCGGTCCACTACCTACCCCTACTTTCACATTTGAAGTGGAATTAACTCATAATTCAAATCCTTGCTTAATGTAATTAGTTGCAAGTCTTTTGGACCAACCTAATGCAATTGGTTACAAATTCATAATGCTCATAGTTGGAAATTAATCTGAATTGAACGTTGGGGTGTGTCATCTGGCGTGGGATGACGTTGCTGTCAGTGTGTTAACGAACCTTGCACTCTTAGCAAGAGAACACATCTTCTTCCACAGATGATAAGATCCCCTGGATGGTTGAAACGTTCTTGAATTGCACGTCATACTGCCATTTAAGCCTTGGTGGGGAAGGGTGTGCGCTCATGGTCGTAAATGGTATTTATTGGCATCAGAGATAAAACAGCCGTGTACCTTCCCTCGTCTATTCCCACCGATGCTTGCAGTTGCATTTCTTATCATAGTTGGTAAGTAGAAATGAGTATTTTCTTTGTTATTCTAATACTACTTAGCGCCCAATGTGATATCGCATAAGGCTCATGCTTATTAATGACGGATTAGCAGGTGAATATGTTGAAAAATTCAGGGAAAGTAGTCGCCCAGACAAGGCCAGGATACCAGTTTCGTGCCTGCGACCCTGTTCAACTACAAAGATGTCAGGCAGTCTTCAATGATGACCTCGGCATTGACGGTGAAACTCTTGACGTTTCAGGACTGGAGAATCAGCTTCATAGATAGTTCTGCTTTTTTCGATGTGGAGTGATAAGAGAATTCTTCATTTCAGCCACTCTTGGTGTGAAAACCTATGAAGACCTAAGAGCTGCTATCGAGAACAAGCTGGGAGTGTCAAAGGCTGATGGACTGGCGAAAGTCTGCATGTCTTTCAAATACTATAAGACCTGTTTTGCGTAAGTAAGAAATTGAAGTCTTTGAAGATGGAAAATTCTTCACGGTTATCCATCCAAGCGCTTTGTCCGCTTTGCGTGACGTCGTAAGGAGCTAGTCGTCTCTTAACGTATCGCTTGTGACATGCAGTAAGTCCTATGATGGAGTTCGGACGTTGACAACTGCCATCGCTCCAAGAACTTTGTTCCAATATCAATATCCGCCAAAGACAAGAAAGATTTTCATTCATTGCTGATGTTTAATTGACTTCAGGCCTATCTAGAGAAACACTCTGTCGCCTTGACTATTAGCTGGCCAGTCACATGTCGTCCCTGCATGAGGCACACTCGCATTCAAATGCAGCTGCGATTCTGACCCCTACCCGAATACATGTCTCATTACGAAAAGAGCTGATCAATATCTAATTGTTTCACCATTTCCCACTGCCGTTATCGCAGAAGGGTGCAAAAACGACCAAAACTGAAATTCCAATTCAAACAGTAAGCGAGCAACGCAGTGCTCCTCAAGCTTTGACACGCTGCCTAAATCATTCTCGGAAGACTTCCGGTCTGTAGTTCTCCTGAACCCTCGCACAACCAAGCGACGGCTTCCATAGTGGTGAATTTGATTGAGGAGCATGAAAACAGAGCTCGATTTTTATGTTGTTGTATGGCGCCGTTTCTGCTAAATGTCGACTATTGCACTTGTCATTCTAAGAAGCAGTTCTGATGACCTCACTTTTCGTGACTACTTTCTTCTCTCCATAGAAGCCCCTTTTTGATATGTGATAACATGTGTGGAACACTTGCAAGCTCGGAAGGGTTTATTCCACGTATATAATTGCTTACTACTAGGTAAAGCGGTAAATATGACGGAAGTTGTATGTACATTCCTGGACCCGTTCGTGTTGTTCCAAAACGGGGCTGTTCGGGGTGTTGGAGTCATGCGACACAATGGAAAAAGGAGCGTGAGTGCAGCGAGTGCTGGATTTCAGCTCACAAATGTGACCGACTAGCAAGAAATCAGCTTTTTACCTAGTGGTTCCGTCTTGAAGAATACCGAGCCTCCGAGATACCATTTGACCATCTAAAAGGCTAGCTGGGCTAAAATCAGTTGAGTGCGTGTGTGAGCAAGGTGCAGCCCCCAATCTTAAGCTTCCTCGCCTACCACTGTGAATTATTTTAAATGTGCGATTTCCGGGGCAGCCCCACCTACCTCCAGCTTTCTAACACCGTCGATCTTGTGGTGGTCTTGCGTCATCTATTGTGGCTCGTCACGATACAGTATGATGGAGCCAAAGTCGATCACCCCTTGAGCCCGTCTTAAAACACAGAATGAGAAGGTGAATTGTACGAAAGGCCAAGGGAGTGAAATTCCAGAAAATGATGCATCCGAAAATCTCTGGCAGATCTGTTTTTCGAGATAGCGCACCGTGACCCACCTTGTTTGCAAGCAGATGGTTAGTGCTGAATTTTCAGCAAGGCGTATGGAGGGTGACCGACATTACAACCAAAAAACCAAAACTATCGGCTACTGTACTGCGTTTCGGGAGCGTTCACCATGTATGCGTGCAGACAATTTACTATTACGTGCTCAATCGCTGAACCAATTATCGCTAAAAAGTCACTGCGATGTCCTATAAAGTGCAGAAACGATTGACACAAGTGCTTGTTTCTGAGTATCGCACACATGATCAATTATAAGAAATGCATAACAGAACGCATTTCATACATTCTAAATTGCCTTATCAGAAGTGGGTACAAGACTAAAACCAGTGTGCGCCTCGATTTTGCTCTTCACGATGCAGTTACGTTCGAGACGCGACATGTTCGTTTTTGCACCATTTATTCAAGCTATCTTTGTTTCAAACACCATTTTTGCTGAAAGTCGCGGAGCGAGGATTGCGCCAAGGACGGGGTTGTGATAGAATCAGAGTTGGCTGAGTGAACGACCCGCCTCGGGTCCAAAAACTATTTTGGTTGTCAATCCACTCCGCATGATGTTGTTCATCGACCTCTTGATGTATCGTAGCGTCTGGACCATAATTGCACGCGTTCCTCACCGTGACGTCAAATCAAAGCGACTCCATATATTGCTTTTGCGTCGTACGGAACTACTATATTAGTACTGTAGGCGACACAACTGTTGCACCAAATTTCACTTTTATTGTACAAGTGGTTTTTTCAGCAACCGTGATGACTACTCTAACTGTGCCAACAATCCTCTCGGACTACTAGTGGATCAAAATGGGTAATCATTTTTCTGGTGTTTTGTTTCGATATTTTTCCCATGTTCATTTTCTCTGTCATGCTATGTACTCCTGTACAATGTAGGCCTTTTCTTGACCCAAATTGCCTTTCTTTGTGATTCCGGGTAAACCATTGAATGTTGCAGAACAGCCACTGGAATAACGGAGTACCAAGCACTCGGATATACGAAAATCTTCAATCAATTCGATTTTTCTTGCGGCGCTGGTTTCACTGGTAATGTGTCCTTCATACGGAGCCCAGTACTGCCACAAAGCATTATTTAAGAGTTTGCCAACAACGACGATTGTGCGGCGAGTGTATTTCTCAATGGCGTCGCCGATATGAGGACATGCGACAAAAACTTTGCTGCTTCCATTGCAAAGGACCCAAATGTTATGAATAGATGCGCGTGAGTTAGTCCTGTTTCACTTTTCGAAACATTTCGGTGTTTGAAGTTCCTCCCAACTCCAAGGTGAGACCAGAACGTATTCTTCTTTTTGTGACACGAAACATGCCTACGTTCCTCGGGTTATTTCTTATCCGCCGTATCATAACAGCGACTCTCTCCAATAATTTTTGTTCCACAACAGTAAGCACAACAAAACAGGTCCTGTCAGTTTTTTCAGAACCTTTAGCCTACATTATTTAAAGCCAAGGAGTAGTCAGAAGACCGTACAGTGTTCGGAGATCAGCTGTTAATACATATGTAGGAGACCCACAGTGGGCCTTCTCAGAGCCTCTTGTGCAGGGTCAACCGCGCATTGCGCAGACTTCAAATTCTTACGACCCCCTCCCCTACGGAGGGCATCGGTACGACCCCCTGTATTAGCCACTGTGTCTTTTTACATACACTGCGACGCATAATTATAGTTCCACCTACAATTTCAGTACCCGGCTGGATATCATTTTCTCACGATACGGCGCTTATCTCAGTCGGATAGTAATCAGGGTTCCTCCCAGTCATATCCTGTAGCATCCTTGAGAAATTTGTTCGTTATGAAGTCACCCCGACAAATTCCAGCGGAGCTGACACTTTGACAATTCCTGCGTCTCTTTTGCTAGGATTTCCCTTTTACGGAAGTGTGACAGCGGTTTTGCCTTTGCTATAAGCTAAGGAACTTGAATGGATAATAATTCCAAATTTTGATTGGGTAAAAGCAAAATGCAGCGGAGAAGCTAAAGCGGATATTTTCGAAAAAATAAGGATAAAAAATTGTTGCTTTCTCAAACTGGATTTCCGTGTTAATATTCAGATTCGCGTTTATATGTGTCACAATTTATCTGTAGAGCCTTTTCCAAAAACATCCCCAGATTCAAGTTTTTGGGAAATTTGTAGGTGGAACTATAATTATGCGTCGCAGTGTATTTAGGCCCATCATCGGTGTATGGGCAGTCACCGACATGGAGAGGTGGTGGACAGTGGTAAGTCCGCGCGCTTTGTCTCGCTCAGAGGACGGGATCGAGGCAACATGAAATTTTATTCATTAAATAGAAGGAATTTCCAAATTTTTGCGTAAACCAGGCATGATAGTAATCGCAGAGATTTCTACTTTCAGAAACCTACCAAGTTTTTTTCGATCTCTCAAATTTCCTTTTTTTATAAACTGAATAAATAAACCTTGCAGCAATTACGTTACGATACAAACCTCTTCATTCAAAGGTTATATCTTTTTTAAAGCGGTATCATGGAATGGGATACAAAAATTTGAAAAATTTCAATTGTTTTCTTCTAAAAAGTATTTGAAATGTTGCAATGTTCAATATTCAAAAAATCGTCCCGTTGTTCCGTTTTTTGTGCACACGCGAGTTTTCGACATTCAAACATTCATAACTTTCTTCATTATCAACTTTTTGCAGATTTTCAAAGCTAATTAGAAACTAGAAGATTGACGCTTTCGAAAAAATATCAAATTTTCTGAATGACCACTCTTTCAAAAAATCGTCCCGTTGTTCCGTTTTTCCCTCTATGGTTTTTTCAGGCCATTCTCCTGAAACGCGACTTTTCAACCTTCAAATGGCCATAAGTTTCTTCAAAGTCTATGTATTGAGAAGCGGTAAAGACTGAAATATGAAGGATCAGTACTATACAGCGGAAGCTGGATTATCACTCCTGCCATAGGTTTTTATTTGTACCCCAGAGGTCAATCAGCCGAATTCGCTGCACTTTCCTCCACTTTGATTTGTACCAAAGGCATGAGAGTTTCTCTGAAAAATTTTTTCGCTTGTGCTCGTCTGTGGTGCGTAGTCGCAGTGGCAGTTGAAAGTTTTGGCCTCCTTAGCCTTTGGCCAGGCCTCTATTTGCGGATGTAACTTGAGGGTTATGAAACCCTTGTTGTTCGTTACGGGCGGTTGACAATGCTCTTGTGGGATTTGAAGTAAAAAATGCGTACTTTTTTCAAACCCTTGCCGAAGCACATTCATGCTGATCTTCCGCTGGATATATGAAAGTGTTCCATACCACGGAACCCGTGCTTGCCTCCGATGGGTATTGGGACCCTCTGCTTGACACATTCACGAACACATCGAGCGAGATTAATGACCAGCTGCGAAGCGGTTAGGGATAGAGTGAAAATCCCTATTACCTTCATCTAAAGGTCGCCATTTAAGAATGTCCGATAAGGCGGATAGGGATGAGTAAGCTAGTGGGAGCAAATACAGAGGCGCTTGCCTAGTAGATGCTTCAGAGCACATATCGCTCCGAAATAGCCCTACTTTGGCTCCCTAAGTCTAATGCCCGGATCTCATCTTGCGTATTGGTGGGCGATCGTCGCACACATTCAAATGTCAGCACCACTGCTAGCACATACACAGCTCAACTGCTATTAACTAGAAACTTTTCAAGCAAATCGCCGATGTTATACTTCTTGAAAGGAACGGTACCGTCAGAACATTGACGAACCAATGTCGCGAAGGGAATCAGGCATCAATGGAAGTGCTTCGACTTCGAGGTTTTCCTCCTTCCGTCACATTCCCATGATCTCGCTTGATCGAATATACTTATTCCTCTCCCTAGCCCAGCTTCTGAACAGGAAGGGTTGAATGTCACTATCTCGAGGTTAGATTTCCGACCTCCCTGCTCAAAAATGCATACTTTATACTGAGCTCCATCTACTTAAAGCAACAGTCCAGGCAGGGTTTCAACCATTTGGTTTTCAAGTGGTGGAAACATGCCTCAGCCTGATTGGAGTTCATGGGAAATGTCACAAACTTCAAAACTTACCTCTGAAAGGCGTTGGAAGCAGTCGAAATCCTTCAAGAGGGGCGGATCCACCGATCCGTGGTGGGGCCGCCTCCAAGCAGCTGTGCAGAGCGCTTGCTCGACTAGCGGTCGTTGCGGGACCGCCGCGCTGTATGAGGTCGATTCCATAAGAACGCAATTGAAGCGCTTCAATTTCGATTGCTGGCAAATAGTTATGTATTTGCAAGCATGCATGGCTATTTGCCAGCAGTTGCAATTGGAGCGCATGTACTACGGGCAGGTTCGGACAACTCGTCCAACACACGTCTCCCTAAACGGCAGGGGGAGTCCCTGTCTAAGCCCCTGCCCGACGTTTTTTCTACTTTTTCTTTCTCCATTGACCAACTTCTCACCTGCAACGTCATTATAGGTGGTCCTTACCCGCGAATTCGTTCCTGGATTGTTGCTTTGTGATAGATCTTTAATCGCGAGTAGATGGAGGGTAATTGTGTGCAGCTGCGGTATATATTTCAGCAAATGGAGTGGTTGCTAGTAAAACTATTATATTTCGAATAGTGGTGTTTGATGGGCCGTTTCTTATAACTCAGCCATGGTTTTCGCGGATGCTCGCAAACTTACGATCACCCTTGGAGGCATTTGGCAACAATCGATGCCAGGCATTGTTCCGGAAATAGTTGAAATTCAAAGTGTGTACTCATTGTGAGTGCCAAGGACACATCGAGCCGTGATTCTAGAGATCTCGAAGAAGGTTTTTAAATTTGCTGATGCCGATACATATAAGTAATTGTTAGTTTAGTGATATCGCTGGTCGCAGGAGGGAAACGTGCGTCCTAACAATCCTATTTTCTTTGATATTCGCCATTCAACGATCCATATTTCTTTTTTCTTACAACAACTCAACTTCTTTCCTATACAACAAGGGTGATTTTTCGGCTTTCAGCACTACATATGATCCTCCTGTTCTTTTCAGATACCTGGAAGTGGCCAAGGAATGTTACATGTCAGCGTTCAGTAAGCGCTGCTCGCAATATCCTGAAGTGGTTTGGTGGGGATGCAACTATGAGCGAGCCGGGGAACAAAGCAACTTTCCCCAATGTAACCAAATCTTTTGCACATGTAAGTTGTGATTTTATTACAAGTCGTTGATTGTTTTCTGCGCTTATGGGAGGAAATATTGCTGTCGTTGGCTTCTCTCGTTTTGTCTTTGACTTGTCACAAACATTTCGTCCTTTCCACTACATTTTTTCTAGGTTGTGGAATCATAGTTTTCCTCATCGTTCTTTGTCACTTTTCTTAGCGGCCCTATAGCACAAATGAGACTGATCATCGTGTGAATAAGCTGCACATCAGTGTAGTGGCATTACCTGCGTCGGTTTCCAATTAAAACGCTCCGAGGTATGGAATTAGTAGGCTTCCAAGAACCAGCCCGTCGGAGATGACTTGTAAATTCCAATTAAGCCCATTCTAGCAAAACAGTAAAAACTTCTTATTTTGAAGTAATGACAAATGCAAATGAAAAAATCTCCACTGTAAACAAAGCGCTAAGTCTCTCAGTGTGTAAAAGTGTCCGTCTTTCATATAATTTGGTTTTACTTGAAGAACTACCTGCAGAGCCTAGGTCAAACTAGGGATGTGTGTTGCATGGGTCATCAAGTACAGAACACTTCTCGGCTGGGCGTTCCACCTGCATTAGGTGATGACGACTACAAAGATTTCGAATTCGATTATAGAATTGCACAAAGATCGAGAGAAACACTTAAAAGTGTGCAGTGAGTCGCCATGTCAAAGTACAGAGACACGTCTATGGTGGGCGGGGCGTCCTCTAAAAGCGCAGTGCTCAATAGAAAAAAAAACTCATATGTCTGTTGGGAAAAGGGCTGTGGAGAAGAAAAATCAGCTCAGGAGATTATCTAAGGTCTTTCCGGCATACTTTAACTGGGCGAAAATTCGCTCATAAGAGGCAGAGCGTGCCTTTGAATGAACAGTGTTACAGTTACAAATTCTCATGATCCAGTTCAGAGAAGTCCAAAAAATGGGAACAAGCTGTAAGAATCCGACAACGGAAGAAAGCCAATTGCCGTTGTTGAATGGGGTGTATTGAGGTGGGCGGCGTTTGCCGCAACATTATAACTCAGATCTAAGACTGCCTAGAAACCGTGGAAAAAATGGGTAGAGGTTGGCAAGAAGGAAAAGGTCCATGCTACGTTACCTCACTTCTAGTGAAAGATAGGATTTATATAACGGAAATACAGCTTCTCCTGAACAAATCTCCCAAGGTTCCGTTCACTAAAACACCCACTATACAACAGTGCACAACGTTAATATAGCATCTTTATAAACGTGGAATCTGCGCAATAGAACTCAACCCTAAGGGTGTCGCCTGGCAGGGTCATTGCCAATGCGTTATACTTTCTTGTAGTGTAGTTTCTTTGGAAATAGAAATGATGGCCACTTTCTCGAATCACTTCACTCTAATTTGCTATGTATGAGGCTTCAAATAAAGTCGGATTTGTCAATCGACAGGTAGCTGCCCTGTCAACTTGGTAACCTCACAACTTATTTAACTCACTATCATGAATTTCTGCGCTGTCCCGATTTAAACGTTTCCAGCGACATTTTTCGGGCTCTCAGTATATCTCGAAACGGGAAAAATATGCATGTTTCTTTTCCTCCACTTTGAAAAGATTTTCACATATTAATTCTATCATATTCTACCCTTATCCGTGAATCGCTTTCCTCTACCCTTTCCGTTTATCCTTTACTTGACTTATTCGAAGGCGCATTCCGCAATGAAGATGGGTGTTAGGAGGAAAAGTAAAGAAAAAAGAAAATCACTGTAATGCTTAGTCACCACTTAAAAAAAAAGAGCGAAGGGAAACGTTCATTGGTTGGCCCCTTGTCTTCGCCGTATATTACCCGTACCCAGAGAGTGAATACGCCAAGGGGTCGTGGCCGGAACGCAACGCCCACACATCAAATCAAGTGATTAAAAGTTCTCAGCAATACGGCTTGCTCTTCAATGAACGCGTATCACCCGCCAACTATGCCATTTGGAAATAGATTAATCTCGCCTCTCCTTACCTGTTTCATCTCAGAATGTCCTGCTTAGATGAAAGTGGTTCTTTATATAGCCATCCACTGATCCTTAGACTCTCTTAAGGCAAAGTTCGCGCTCCCCACTTAAGACAGCTCCTCACCCATTTCGACTAGAATGCTCGCGCACGTACAAGTGCCGCCACTTTTCTGCATCGAAATGCGTCAATAGGACATTGGGCACCATGGACTTCTAACAGACTCCACCAAACTTAAAGGACGAATTCACGATGAAAAAGCAACCCATTTCAAATTAACCTAGGGATGGTGAGTGGTACACGAAAGAAGGAAGAACCATGAGAAACGGCCCAGAACCCGAGAAATGGTACCCCTTCCTTGCCCGTTGATTCGAGCATTGATGCGACTCTCATCGCTGTGCCCTCCTCAACATCACGCTCTCTCTGCTATCTAATCAATCCCACGTATAGATCTGCGGCGAGTGATCAGCTGGTCGGTGGGCGGAGATCGCCAGACCCGCCAACTTTGAGGCATAATAGGTCGCCGAGGTCAAATTTTTCGATGCGAATTGCGCATCAGTTCGCACCCTCAGGAGGTCCGTGGGTTACTCAACTAGGTGAATTACTTCTTCCTCGACCTCCATTCTAATCGTGAAATCCTCCTTTAACATGGTCCGCCCAGCGTTCGATATCTATTCTGCGTCGCCGCGTTGATCTGCTATGCTCTCTCTTTTCGAACTTTTCTACCATTCTTTGCGCTCACAATATCTCTCATCTTCCTGCCTGCCTTTTGCTCGCCTCGCACTCTAGAGTGGCGACGGTTCGCGCCTCCTGCCTTAAAGGCAAAGTTCGGGCTCAGACCCACCTAAGAAGCCCTTACCATGGCTAGAAGTGCTGGGTACGCAAGTGCAAAGGTAGCGCCACCTTTCTACATCGAAACGCGTCACTAGGACCCTAGGCGCCATGGACTTCTAACAGACTCCACCAAACTTAACATGGTCCGCCCACCGTTCGATATCTTGTCTGCGTCGCCACGTTGATCTGCTATGCTCTCTCTTCTCGGACTTCTCTACCACTCTCCGCGCTCACATTATCTCTCATCTCCCTGCCTGTCTTTTGAACTTCTCCACAGCATGGAGCAAAATGCTCGTATTTCCTGTGTATTTCAGGATTTTCTTTCCTTTTTTCTCCACTGGCGGTCCACCTCCCATCCCTACTTTCACATTTGAGTGGAATCAACCCATCAATTAATCCTGATTCGGGATTAAACTGGTACTATCAGCGCTTTGTAGTGATAGCTTAGCTGCGGAACGACCTGAAAGTGGAAAGGAAAGCAAGAGAAATCTTTGGAACGCTGAAATTAAGGCCTTAACCTTCAATAAGGTCGGATGTGGTACGATGGCGAGACAGGGCGGTCAAAGAAGACAAAATACGCGAGAGAGCACGTCGTTTGAGAGAGCACGCTGATCTCTACATCAATGCACGCTGATCTCACCACCTCTCGCGGTGGGTGGGAAGCGTTGGAACGGGGTCGATGGTTGCAGGCCCAGCGGACTCCAGTTCCAATTCGTCGCAAAAACTGCGCGGTAATTATCAGCGCCCTAACCGCGCAAACTCCGACGAGGATGGAGTGATCTGGATAGAAAAGGACCTTACAATTACCTTCACGGTATCCTCAAAGTTCCCTTTAAGAAAACTTCATTCATTGTTCAGTGTACATGGTACATGTAGCTGGCAGCATACACAGGACATTGGACTATGTATAATAGTTTGGCAGAGATACCTGCGGCCTAACAATGACAGTGGTTATGTTATTCCATCGCAATCTGCTACCAGCCTCCCTTAGCTATTCTTGCACCTGCATTATGATCCCTTTTCGACCGCATGCAGCGAACTTTTTTGTCGAAATTTGCATTTTTCTATAGATATATCCTGAAGGGACCTAAGCAGATAGTAGCTAGCCAGCAGATCAAATACGGCTTCCAGTTTCAAAGACGCCAGCCGCACAAATTTGCATTAGTGTGACATATTCTGTCATGTCTTCTTTATTCTTCATGTACGCTTATAGAAAGAGTATAATAAGAACAAAGACTGAAGCGTCGCATTTAATGAAGAAGGTTTATATTTGTTTGTTTTTTTGTTGGAACAGCCGAAGTGAAGGTCTTTCTTGTTCATCAAACTGCAAGTGAGAGTGTATAATCCTTCTCATTTCATTATGCCATTGTTTCTGGTTGTATTACTTTCATTCATTGATTATTCATAGTGGTTTGTATATTTGCCCCTGAGAAAACGTGAAATGAGACGGACACGCTCACGAAATCGCGCTGGCCTCGCGTGGCCAAGAAGGCCGCAACGGTGCACCCGCATTGAGCACATAGTAGGGTTCATTCTTCGCCTTATGATCATTCAAATGGCTTTTCTGTGAGCGGCAATCCGTTAACAACACGTATTAAAATGTAGGTTAACTGGCCTCATGATGCTTACGCTAGGCACTGCCGATGTCGACAAAGATGTCATCTCTTGGGAAAGTCTACGGTCAAGAAGCGATAGTATTGGGAATGCTTTCTCGAGAATTCTTTCTGTTTTTATTGCATTTCATTTCAGATACTGATCGTGGTGGCAATTAATTATGGTTCCATAAAAGAAGATTATTGCAAAACGTCTGTTCATAAGCAAAGGAAATATGATCGTCAATGGCAGCAACGGTTTTGAATGTTTTCCAATGTAATGACTGTATTTGAATAAAAAGCTATTGCTTTCGCAGCCTGAGTTCTTATCGACAAAATTCGCTGTCGTAGTGATAAGCGCGAAACTTGTGAACAACCAAACGACTACGAAGTGGACCAAAGTCAGAGAATCACTACAGCAGCAACAAAAAGGACTGTGGCTTGTTTTAGTGGCATCGTTCCCGGAAATTCACATCTCAAAATTGAGCACGAGCTTGTTTAAGGTGCCAATATATTTCACTGAAACGGCCTAAGCGCTACTTCACAACTGGCACTACGGCACTCTTCTATTGCTACCGTTTAAGTCTCCCTTTCAATAGTTCGAATCTAGGGACCAGTCCTGGTCTTCTAGCACCATATATTTCATTCCTCGAGGCTACATAGTAGCCTAATTCTAGCTATCGGTACGGCGAAAGGGCTATGTTGACCTACACATGCTTAGTGTTGTACTTTTGCTAATCTCTGAAGTTGGATTTACCCCATAGTTGTTTTTAGCAGGTCCTATAGTCTGGAAATATCAAAACTGCTGCTTTAAACGATTTTGAATTTGTCGATAATGAGATTTCAATCCTTGCCACTCGCACGTGCCTTCTGGGAGATGAACCTGTCGGATTTTAGAATATATGTACCGCGAAGCCGGCAATCACAGGTAGACGGTTTTTCACACAAGTTTCATAGCCTTCACTACACCCTAGTCATGAGAAGAACAGGGTTCCATTTTAGTGTGGCAGAACTAGGCAGCTACGACGACCATCATTGGAAAAAGAATGGCTATTGACTTTAACCGAAGGTTCCTAAAAGGTGGTGTAACAAACATGTGCAAAGAGCACATTATACAATAGGTGGATGAAGTCTTATGGTTAGGTAGAAAGCTCGGCAAGTGGAATGTGCGTGGGCGAGGCAATGCATTTTTATGGAGCACGCTTGAAAACGCCCTTCAGGCTGGAATACAACTTGGAATGAATTTGATTAGAGGGTTCTCTGTGAATGCAACTCTACCGCCTCCTCCACGTCTGCTCACTCGTGTTCGCCGTTTTTTTTTTGTGAAAACCCCATACAATCCCAAAAGCGTCTGTGAAGTGGAACGCCTCGCTTGAGACGTTTCGGCTTTTTTGCCTTTTTTTTTTCAAAGGCGCATTCATCAGCTGTAATTTTGTAGAACATTACCAGCGACCTACTA
>MU891531.1:0-15730 GCA_036418205.1 Ostertagia ostertagi
AGAGCGGATAGAATTTAGCTGAGAATTCAGATATTCGTGGTGTATCAAGCCAAATTTGAAAATTTTCGTCGCACCATCAAAATTCGCCGCAGATCTGTGTTGCGCGCGCAATGCGTGCGGCGCCAACTGGTAATAATACGTGCATATAGACATAGAACCGACACACCAATTTAGCAGTTTATAGAACGAAAGAATTTCTACTTTCCAGGGATTGATCTATTGCTAATATTCATGAGGATGAAATCTACGCTCACCTTAGTGATTAGCAAACACTATTGGTTTTGCGGCACATCAGGTTGGGTGGCAGATTTGTCTCACGGAGTTACGAACAGAGAATGCGACATATTACGCTCGTGAGTTCAATTTTTGGTCACCTAGCTTACCTAGAGGTGAGTTGCCTTGAAGACAAGCCTCGGGGTAAAATCAAGTGTAAAAGAGCGCACATAGCAATGGATGGAAGCAAAATTGTCAAGAGCCAGCTTCCACGAAAAAACATCCTCACAATGAAATTTGCCCTCCTTAAAAAATCTAGGGGTGGTTGCCACGTCTCGTCCCCACGACAACCCCAATCAAGACATTTTCTGGCTTTTTTTAGTCGTATGAAAGCCCAAGTGCACTCCAACATCGGCCGGACCTAACGAATATTATGGCGGATATCCCAACAAGAAGCCATTGATGGGCTTCAAGTGCAGGATGGCTCGCTTCTGCACATTAGTGGCTAGCCTACACGAAAGGCTGGCGGACTGTCAGCGTTGTCGTTAGGTAGCGAACGTCGGTAAGAATACGCCGAGAACTTTGATGGAACCAAATGTGTCTAGGACTGTTGAAAAGGGTGCTGTTGAAATAGGCATAAACGATATGGTGGTGGATGGAGGTGTGGTTTGAGCCACATAGGATAGGTGGAAGTAATACGGTAGGGGACGTCGCAAAAAATCGTAGTTTCGTAGAGAGGTATGCTCTGTTCTAAACTTCGCGTAGGTGGGTAAAACCCGGTGTGACCGCACGAGAAGACGTTTATGCTGGTATGCTATGCACTCGGTATACAGGAGGCGCAGCTCTTCAAGCTAAAGCGTAACTATTATATTACGGTGGGACAATATTCTTTGCAAGGTCTTAAAAAGCTCCGATTTGACACATGTGTCCAGTAATGGCGTAATAAATGGGCACTCTTCTCCGCGATGCACCTAAGTCGCCGGCCGTAGAACAACGCTGCAAAAAAAAACTACTCAAGGTACTGAAGTAAGCCACAAACATCTTACTCACTAGACCTCTTACCTATTCACCGCCACTTTTTCAACGGTCTGGATAGCACCTTCAAGAGAAATGCTACGAAACGTAACATGATGGTGAAACGACCATAGCCGAGTTCATCGCCTCTAGAACTCCACTAATATTAGCAAACGTGTGGAGCAAACACCTGTTATGTTGACAAGGAAGGGTATATTGTAGTGGTTTTACGAATGAAAATGTGGTGCTCGAGTCGAGATGCTCAGTCTGTTTGTATCCTCTCAGCCGGCAAATGACGTCATTTTTGATCTTCCTGGCTTGCATCATCAGGTCTTCGATGTGAGCTTCGGATGCAAGCGTTCGTGCGTTGAAAGTACAGATCGCCATCTTAGTCCTTCTTCGTTTAGGCAGCCTATTTAGGCCATGAGATTTCAGGATAATCTCTCAAGCAGTCCTAGGTTGTCTCAAAGTTCGTGCAAATTTCGAACATTTTTTTATTTAACTTTATTTCAAAAGCAAGCAATATCAATTAACAATATATTCACCATTATTATCAACAACTTGTCGCCAACGGCTAGGCAAAGAATGGATGCCTCGCTTCCAGAAGTCTTGCGGTTTCGAACTGAAAAAGATGGTGAGGTCATTTTTGAGGTCCTCCTGTGAATCGTACTTCTTGCCTGCAAGATGGCTACTTAGAGACAAGGAATAGGTGCGGGGGGGGGTGGAGGGGGGATCAATCAGATGGGCCCTAGATCAGGGGCCTTGTCCTCGACGAAACGTGTGGCTTGCGTGTCGTGCCTGTAAGTATACTTGGGCCGACGTTCCGGGAAACTAGTAGTAAGCCCGTCAAAGGTGTGTAGCTTGATTACAGAATAGAGCTAAGCTTGTAACCGTGGCATTGGGAGGGAGAAGCTCCCAATGGTACACTCCGCGAACGCCCCACCAGACGCAGAGCATTACCTTCTTGCTGGAATGATCTGGTCGCACGACTAGTTCAGCTCTCTGGGATGGATCCAGCCATTGGCGTCTCCGCGTGTGGTTCACATAAAGGCACCACTTCTCATCGATCACCGGTTGACAGCGTTGTCAACAGGCCGTTTCGGCGGAGCGCGGGGGCGGAAGAGGTTGTGACGTACTTCCCCCCACCCCCACGCAGCGTTTCTCTTCTGTGCATCGGTCAAGTCGTGTGGAATCCATTTGCTTAACTTCAAGACTTTTCCGAGGGAGCGAATACCCCGATTCACTTAATCTTTAAAGCAGCCGAGTGTGACTGCTAGAGAGCGAGTGGTTTTGTAGGGATTGGCCTCAATCGCTATCGAGCTCGTAAACCGGGTCCAAAATCCAAGGCAGATGACCTTCCTGGACGAGGGTTTCGTCTTCCCAGTCGTAGTAGCCCCTGAGCGAAACCGATCGAACCATTTCACCACCGTGCGATGGGAGACGACATCAGCACCCAACGCAGAACAGACGTTGCGAGTGGCTTCGGCTGCGTTGTGGCCCAATTGGAACTCATACAGCAAAGCGTGGCGGAGGTGAAGTTTTTCATCTGCCATTTTTTGCAAGAAAACCGCAACTGGTGCAAGCCAGATTAGGATATGGGTTACCTTATACAATGTGCTCTACATTGCCCTCGTTACCAGCTTGCTCAATCAATAAAGAAAATTTTGGCGCGAATTTCAAAAAGTACGCACGAACTTTTGGGACGACCTATTATATTACTGTCTTTGGCATATCGACGTACCACAAGTACTCTTTCTGACTCCGTTGTGGGGCTAGAACAGATCTACAGGTGACCAAGCTATTCCTGTGCGGACATGGGATTTCCTGAGACGGTCTGGGATCGCCTTGCATGTCTTTCCAGCCACCCTGCAATTTCAAATTGGCCGATGGGTAGGATACCAAATGTACGCACTTTAGCATCACATGCTCATGTATGTGTAGGTCTGACCATGGGAGGCAGATTTTATAATTCGATAAAAGCAGTGCAGAAAAAGGGGTCCATTTTCTGAATCGGCCTGTGTCAAAGCACAAGTACATGGTGGCTTTTGGTCTGCGATTCTTTCCCTGGGGTCATAGCCGCAACCCCCTTTAACCGAATGTTTTCCAGTGAGAGAGAACCCTCGGTGAAAGCGATCCGGGATCAGGCATTAATTACCCCCTCAAACAGCTCCTTTGACGCATTTGCCAGGCTGGAATAATTCTGTGCCATATATGCTTTCTGTATACATCATTCAGTCTATGTGTGTATGCTAGGGAAGCGGCAATGCTTGCAAAATCGCACAGGCTTTACAAGATCGATCAAGCCAAAACACAAGCTGTCGTCATTGTGTTAGGGAATGCCTTCAAAAACAAGGCGCAGATATGTTGGGTTTGACCGTGCCTCGTTTCGGTTACTTTTTCGGTTAGACATTCGTAGTATCGAACTAAAGTAAACTTATCATGAAATTATCATTGATCGCTCCTCCTACTTAGGCACTAATCTTGTTGACATGTCTATGGCGGCAATGCAGATCAGATCAATGTAAAACAGACAAAATTCGGGCGGATAAGGTAAATGGCGAGCGACATGCTGCTGAAATTGCTTTCGCTGCTGTAACGAAAGAACATGTCAGAACTTATTGCTGATGCGAACAACAGACCCACTCAGGATAATGGATCTTGAAAAGCAGAAGCGTGTTCGTGGCCTGCAAAACTTGAATAGGGAAAACATTTTGGGCGTGAAAACGGATTTTTAATGAAATATCCCGATAGCGACGAAAATTTTCTAACGGAGTACTTCTCGCCTAGCCCAAGAAACTTCACTAAGAGGAAGGTGCCCCTCATTGGCTAGGAGTTTACTCAACCATCCAACGAATCAATGTATAAAATCGCGTAGACTCCAATAATTTCTGCACTTACAGTTCAAGTTAACCATTGCTGTGCAAAGCATGATGAATGTTATAATATAAAACTTCCTCGTATCATGTGTGATACAGAATTCTGTGAATGTCTGAGGGTATGTGGTACATGTTATCGAATGCATCCGTTTTTCCATTTAACAAAATGCTTGCAAAACACAGACGGCTTCGGAAGGATCTTCGCTATTTTGTCAGATTGTTATATTGGGAAAATGCTTATGTAGCTAACAGTTTCGGAGAAGCACCTTATCGAGCAGCGAGGGGTGAAGGTTAGTCATAGATCTCACTTTGTGCACTGTCGTACCACTGAAATCGTACTGCTGAAGTAGAGATCATATCTGATAGATTTTGTCTGATTTGTGAAGTCTGATAGCTATAAGATTTTTCATTTGGAGGAAAGATCAGTGCCGTATTCGAGATGGATCCAACATTCGTATGTCTTAAATACCGACAATGTTCATCGAAGGAGAGTTTGTAGTCGACAATAAGTTAGATCTTAAACCAAACCTACTTCAGCAGTAGAACCTCCCGACATGGAATGAATGAAGGGCCTGTCTTTAATAACAGCCTTAGCTCCTGTATTGTATATTGTCATTCAGAACGGGCTAGAGTTAACAAGACGTTTCCAAAAGGAATAGCAAGATTCAATGAAATCTACGACAACTGTCCTACGATAAAGAGTAGGTTGCCCTAATTTATTTTTAAGACTACGACTCTTTAATGAATCTACCAACGTAGTTCGTGCAGCAAGCTTCGCCTGTAGAAGCGAATAGTCAACTACAGCGATTATCTTTTCTTAAGATAATTTTCGAGATTCGATCCCCGGAGCATACGCGCGGTAACGGTCCTTTTACCTTAAAATATAACTGACTACGCGATTCGTAGACCTTATCATTATTGCATTGGGACACTGCTAGCAATAGGTTGGTAACAGTGAATTTCCCGAATTGAGCTTTCTGAAGTATTCGACGAAACTCTATGCAAAGGTGCTTGGGGACCCGCTGTGCCTGGCTCTTGACAAGTTATTAAGGATTCCTTCTGAATTACGAAATATACCGTCATCAGAATCTTCCATACTCTTCATTAGGTCGCGGGGAAACACTACGGCTGACAGGGTCGGTGAAGCACACAAACAGTTTCAAAGAAGTACGAAAATGCACCATCAAAACAAAACGTATATTCACGTTCCACTTGCCAGAATTCAAGGCACCCATCTTGTGTGAACCAGCAGGACGACTATTGTCTACGTAGTGAGATCTGTGCAACACGATAAACAAAATTTAAAAATAAACGCAAAAACTTCCTATTTGCATTGCACTCGATTCATATGTAAAGCAACGCTCTAAGCAGGAGTCGAGTCGGAGTCGAAGAATCTATTCTGTTAGTGATATGGATAGCCACGAGTATCGCAGATGTGCCGTTGTCGCGGCTCGAATGTGTCTCGTAACTGGCTTGCTAGAAAACTGCAAAATCAGCTTGTAACGACTGATCGTAGCTACATCGCGTCTCTGCAACGTGGATTTCGGTTTAGCGAATAAGATGGCCGATAGGTAGATATGGTAGCCTCATTACATTGATGCTGATGCGTTCAAAAAACCTCTTCAGACATGTCCTTTCAACGCCATCATTATCAATCGCTGTTACCTCGCCAATACGATGTAGGGTTGTTGCTGTTGCGAAAAAGATTTGGAAGGGAACCAGGACATTCGAGGCAACAAACGAAATTCAACGCAGTGACGTGAAAGTGCAGCGTGCAGCTAGGTCTTACGTTCATCGACTTGAAAAAAGCCTCTAATTCTGTGGAGGCGGAAGCGGTTATCAAGGCCTGGGCAACCATAGCGTTCTTGCTTAGACATAAGGATTTTTCCTGAACTTCACAAAAACTGCATAACCAGAATTCCGTTGTTTTTCATAACATCATCATCATCATCAATGTGAAGAGAGACGCTCGATGGAGCGATACCATCTCGTCCAAACCCAGCGCAGCACTCGAAAATGTCGTGCGTCGACTGGAGCGGAAGGACATGGAAATGTAACTTGGACCTCTAAATTTCACTACCTCCGCTTCACTGAAGATATCATTCTTATGACTCGAACATCAAACAGTCAGAGCGAATGCTGCTTGATTATGACTTGGCTTGCGAGAAATGCTGCAATTTAGTTAACAACGTAAGTGTTTATTAACGAGAGATTGGTTTTGATACCATTCAACGGGAAGAACACCTCCGCCTACGTGTATCCAGGTTGGAAATCTGTTAAAGGACATAGCTTACTCTTATCTTTTTCTAGGACCACGTGAGCCAGATATGTATCGCGCGATTTTGCGGTAATTTTGGTAGCGGAAGTAGTGAAACGACTGGCGATTGAGTGCCCATTCCCGGATTCCCTTTTTAAAAAGCCAAATTATGAATTCTATAATCAAAACCTTAATTTCTTGCAGAAATTCTAGCATCGTGTACGATACTGTTCAATTACTGTCACGATGAGCTCATAGATTCGAGCGATTGCGTACGAGAACTTGTGGATTGCGTTAATGATGGCGTTCGATATGATCCTGCTCCTGCATGCATTAGAACCGTGCGGAGAGTGTTTCCTATATCTGGTAATTCCCTCGAATTTACTTTGATTCATAAATTGCCACATTTCTTCCTTGCATTTCTCATTCAGATATTCTACCTAAATTACGTGATGATAAAGAAGAATTCAGTTCCATTTCCTTCGAAAGGATCAGGGGAACAAGAACGCTGACCATACTCTCCGCCAGTGTAAGATCATCATGCAGTCATAAATAATGTTAACAACTGAATACAAATATAGGGTGGGAACACGATATCGTATTGCATTACACTTACTTACGATTACATGCAAAACAAGGGAGCAAAACATGAAAGCATAAGGCTACTCAGTGATGTTTCCTTGCCTATTTATAACTTTGATTCAATTCCACAGGAAATCGACGGATTTAGTATATAAAATATTGAGCCCAAATTCGATTTCGAATTCCTCGTTATTCTCAACTTGTACGCTTCAAAATTGAACGATAAAGGTAGGGTCGTGGGACTACAAGATATGCCACCATGTCCTTACCAAGGAGGATTTTCAGACGTTTAGTGCATCAATTCAAAATGGTTTTCTGCATGTAGGGGCTCATGCGAGGAACTCAAAACCATGATCCATTTTTCGTGAACGCCCTCAGCAATGCCAAATAATGCTGAAGAAAGTGGTCCAGAGTTCGATCCTTGATGAATAATTTTTGCATTCTAGTTTGGCGCCCTCAATGCCTGGCCAACATGCCACGTCTACGAGTAGGAGTCATTGTCGTTTTTTGGCAGGCAGTTTGGAAGCGCGAAACACTAAGTTGCAAAAATTTTGGTCACCAAGTGCACCGGAGGACAATCTAATCTTGAACTACTTATCAGCGATTACCCGCTGTTGTTGCCAATATTCTGACGTTCCACGCGGTCGGGCCCACCTGCCATTATCCTACTTCTTTACCGTGCTCTTTGCCTCGTCGGAGTGTGAGCACCTTCCCCCCCCGCTCTCCTCTCGGTTCTTCGCCTTTTGGTTCTTCCGCGAAGGTCCTGCATGTTGCCAAGGAGGGCCTGTTCTCGAGGAAACGCAAGTCTTTCGCCAAGGATTCTGATTCCTTCACAAGTTTTGAACGGGAATGATCTTCTCGAATCTCCTACATTGTCGAGTTCGCTCTCCTCGCGCGTAAGGTGACTCTGAGTCTCCTCCGTTTCGCCGACCGAAGATACGCTGCGGTGCCAGATCCGTGGGCCATGAGCCAGTCCAGTACTCTCTCTCCGTTCAGGCGTTCCTCACTCCTATTCCTCTACCTCCGTGCACCCTTTCATGACCTCTTCTGTCGCTGCCGACGTGCCCATTCAGATCACCTGCTATGGTCAAGTAATCGCTTTCCGGGATCGATCTGATGGCTTCGTCAAGCCTTAGGTAGAACTCGTCCTTCTCACTCTCTCCTTTGGCATGCACATCTCGAGCGACTACACGCTGATGCTACCTTATACCCCCTTCGTGGTCTCTCTTACATGTCATGATCCGATCGCTGATCCTGTTTACTGCGGAGACATGGTCTTTGAGGGACTCCGCTACCGCTATGGCCACACCATTCCGCTTGGTGTCTTCCCCATTGTAGTAGAGTTTGACACCTTCTCCGATTTCCCTGGCCTTGGCCCCTTTCCATCGTGTCTCCTGAAGGCATAGGACTTGAATTTTTCTGCGTGCATCAGATCAGCAACCTCTCGGGACCTTCCAGTTAGCGACCCTACGTTCACAGTTCCAATTCGAACTAGCTTCTTTGGCCGAGGCCGTTCCCTCCTCGGTAGCCCTCGCATACTGACCACAGAACTCGGGCGGGGGTTCTGCGCGCCACTTCCGGGTGACGTCCTAGCTTTATCACTGATTCTTTGACGACTTTTAGACATGGTTGGTGTGACTGGGGTATTCATCAGCCGGCCTGTCAACCTGGGCCTGACGCTGGTACTAGAACCATTTTTGCAATTTTTGCAGGGCATGGTTTCGAACCTCGGCAGGGATCGAACTCGCGGTTTTTCAGAGGTGCAGACATGAGTCTAACCTCTAAACCACTACACGCTCCCTGCCCCCCAAAACACTAACCACCCGAATTGAGTAGGCTCGATAAAGGGCAAGATGGTCCAATTAAAAAATACGCCGACCGAATTACAATTTTTCGATGCTTCCTCGAAATTTCCTCTTGGAATCCATTCTTCAGACACAGCGAAACCCATTCCACAATGATCCCAATGCAACCTGCGACGATCTATCTGACCAACACACAGACACACATCACACGGGTTTGCTGAACTGGCGAGTGGTGTTTTAGGGAACTGCGGAAGTGTTATTTTCGAGAGTAATAAGTTCCCGAATCCTGCCGAATAATTATGCTGCCCACCATCTCAGATCAGTAATGGACGGTTCAAGAGACCACTCATCACACCCCTGCTGGTGCATTAGGGTGAGTGCGAAATCAGCTCACACTGACTGTCCCTTTGTAGGGCACAGCGCGCGCGCAAATGTTAATACAGCGCCGCGCCGGTTAACTACAGGTGTTCCATAAATACTGCAACACATTTTGATGCTTCAAAATTGTGTGGTGTTCTTTCCCAGAGTTTGGCATGACGCTTCAACCACCCACACACCACACTTTCCTGTACTCTATTGGGAATCCTTTGCCCCAGTGCACGGCTTACACTCCGTCGTATGTCTCATCGGACCCTGTAACCGTAATAGAGTTCATACCTCCTTAAACAGCTAGTGACCATTGCCGATGATGAACACGGGTCGCAAGATTTGGATTTTTAGCCGCTCCTTGGCTTATCGTTGTACCCGAGAGGAATCCAATGAAAAGTAGTCTTTGTTGCGGCCGCCCCACAAGTTCTGACATCTTGGATCTCAGGAAAAGCATGAAGAAGCGAAACGACTGCAATACCCGGGTTGGCTCGAGAAAGGTGACCAGAACGCTGGAGTTTAAACAGCATGTAGAGAGTGGTCAGATAACAACTGCTCACAGTCCATTATAAGTTGCATAAGCACCACTGCTCAATCCAACGGGAGGAGCACAGCAGAGACAAAAAGTTCAAAGAGCTGGTGTCGAGGGCCGAAAATGGCGATTACGCGGGCACCGTTTTCATCGACGACAAAATTCCTCACATGGAGCTACAATCTTCAAACTCGAGGATGCCCGCATGAGGTCCCGTGGAAGCCAGTGAGAGTGAAAGGAATATTCGCCACAAGCAGCAGCCAATCTTTATCACGATTTGGGCAAGGGTCTCAATCACCGGTCGCTCACCACAACTGTCTGTTGAAAAGCGAATAAACTCGATACAGACCTAGCTAACGAATGCTCCAGTGCACCATTGTTACTAAGGTATCTAGCTTCTCCAAAGAGGAATGACGTTCTTTTCAAAGGTAACCAGCTTCTGCATAAGGGGCAAAAATTGTTTAGGACTGGTCTCATGATACTGTTCCCGATTTCACATCCTCAAACAAATGGCTCTCATATCTCTCGATTTCAACCTGCTGGACCATCCTATTTGGGCTATATTAGGGGACAGAGCCTGCACTAAACAATGCATCCAAATAGAGGAGCTGAAGCCTTTTCTCTAGAAAGTTTCGAAGAAGGCACTCCAGGATGCCATGCGGGAAACACTAGAGTTGTGTTCGAAGCAACTGGAAGCCATACTCACAGCGACAGGGAGACTTATCGAATAAATGTCATTCCTTTCAACATCTTAAGGACGGACTAAGAATAATGTGTGATCCACTTGAAGATACGTCCACTTTGAGTTAGGTTAGGAAAAATGTTGCAGTATTCATGGAACACCCTGGGTTATATTACTGTAAAAGGTGCCACGGGTTAATGGTGTAGTCATCATCACGCATCTGCGCTTGGCGCTGTCTCAACAGTATGCCACGGTTGGTATATACTCTGTGTTTGCTAATCAATATACCTGTTTTGCACGAGGGTTTCATTCATCAACACGGAATGTGCTTTGCTCTGCACGCCAGTGTTCTTTCAGATGGCCTGCGCTGACGTCGCCAATAACGAATTACTTGGTTGGCCAGTGATCCACTGCAATGCTGAAACTATCGAGATGCGATTGCAACCTAAAGAAGAATTCCAGGTGAACGTGTTTACTTGTGGATTGTAATCTCGTGAATACTTCACTGGCTATGATCCCGATCTTGCTCGTATGGTCTGGCACTTCTCTTCAGCGGCAAAGTATACGTGAAGGGGAGTTACAACCATCCTGAATGTCGAGTCGAGTACAGCTCGAAGGTAGCTCGACGAGCGTCTACACGTGGGATCAAAATAGAGCACGGTGCATGTAACATGAGCCGGCAACGACTGGTAAATTCCGTAACTCGATTTAATAATATGCCGTGTGCGTTAATTAACTTCATCTTGTGGGTGGGGAAACTTGCTAGGGCACCTCAAGATACCGCGAAAACTGGAGGACATGAGAATTCGACCTATTATTCGAAATACGACTCGTAGGTGCTCAATCCTGCGCCAGCGCGAAAAGGAAAAACACCATCGAAGAGCGCATAATAGAGCTCAATAAATAGACAGAACAAAAGACGGAGACGAAAGAGCATAGCGGGGCGCGAGACGGCAGATACTGCAACTGTGGGCTTGTATGGGTACTTGAAAGAGGATTCCACGAAGTCAGAGGTCTGAGAAGGGGAAAACCCCTAGTCGATATTCACATACGGCGCTCATCCAGTAAGGGGGGCATCAAGTGGCTGCCCTCACCCCCCATCCCCCTAGACTGCCTACACCCCCCTGGCAATCAGGTTTCTCGAAGTACGGGACCCCGTGAGCCAGGAGGAGGTGAAGGCAGCCACTTGATATCGCACTCACAATGCTCGCCCCTTTACCGGCACCTGAGCGCCCAGATCGAGTTCCTCTTAGCGAGCGCTTTGCTGTCCGCTTGAGCAACAGTGACAGAGTATGCCTTCAGCGGTCTAGCAGTGTCGCGCCTGGGCCAGTGGCGCACCTCGGCCGTTACCTCCGCGCCCGTCTGACTCTAACTGTGTAGCAGGGAGAGCTTTAGCGTTGAAGAGGGCAGCACCGATGAGGATCGCACCAATGTGGAAATCAACCGGGAGGGAAGGGGTTCCATTTCTCAGGTCGCTTTTCCTGTATTTTCCATTCCTGCATTACTGCCCACCCTTACATTGACTTCTAGGCTTTTCAACGTAAGCTCCTCCTTTAAATCGCTGTCGCTAAACTACCCAAACTATCGGGGCAAACTGCCTGAAATCATCAACTCATTGCGTAATGGTATCGCTTAAAATATAATGTAGAATCAGTTTTTTACAGGCACCTCCGGAAGGCATGATTCTCTCCACAGTTCTCGTCATCAGTTTTCATCCCGTATGTTTTTCTTGAAGTTTTCCAGAACAGCATGAATCCCAATAAAAGAAGGAACCATCTCATCTAGTATGAACATAACACAGATACCACTTTATTCGAATTTCGAATTTTGTGGAAGAATAATTTCTCAAGTTTGGCATACATTGTTGTAGAGGGATAAATAGCATAACCCACTATCTTGGGCTGCGATCGATCTACAGCTCAATAAGATGTTACGGTAAAATAAGGTCTTTGTACAGAAAAGTCCTGATTATGAACTACGTTCATTGGCCACTATTAAGCCTGCGCCAAGGCCAGCGCCATTAGCTCGCTAAGCATTCGCCCGCTGCAGCACACTGTCGCAATTGGAGATGCTTATTGCGATTATGTTTTTCGACTTGGAGACTCACTATAAATTCTCTACACTGTATCTTGCACTAGTATATTCGCTGTACTTTCCAGTTATTTATTACCAAAGCAGACAAGATGTTCAGCGTCAGGTGCATGTACAAAGAAGCTTCACACACTCTATCACTGCTAGACTCCATGTCAGGTAGGCTAACTACCTATACGTATATTTCCATTTGGGCAAGAAAGCTTCCACATTTCAGTATCCTGAGATCCGAATCGTTTCCATTAACGGAATTGACCGCTCAAATCATGAATGGGCTGAAATAAGACAATTCGTTTTCAGTATGTTACCATCGGTGCAATTACCTACAGGCTCACTGTCTCCTACGTGTTCCTACACCATCAGGAGGGATTCTCTGGATGGTGAAGTTCTCGCCTACGCCAAAGTTGGTGATCAAGTGGTACATAGGTGAATTGTGACACAGGTACGGAAGTGCTGGAGAACTGATTGCAAGGATTGAGAGCAATGCACATTGGGCTAGAAGGGGAGCTGTTCGTAAGACGGTCAGGTTCCTCCTAATAAAGGATAAAGCATTTGCCGTTGATCAATCCCTTTTTGGGATGCGGCACGCATTCTACTTCCATTTGTACATTCGCAGTGGCGTTTGAATGCGATGTGGCCTATACAATGACTTGCGGGGGCCAGCCGATGTTCAAGTCAGTGTTTTTATCCTCCCAGACAAGTCTGGTACCAATTAACCGACCCCGGAGGGATGGAAGGCTTGGTTGGCCCGGGCGACTCACGACCCAGGATTTGATCCCGGACCGCTCGCGTGGTGAGCGCGCCACTTGTCACTACACCACTTCCGCCCGACGGTCCTCCTCATGGCCCCCATAATTACTGTATTTGAAGGCACACCTCACACTTTAGAATTGTTCTGTCCCGAAGTCTCATGTTGATCTAAATGTGTATTAAACAATGTGAGACTTCAAAATTTTATTGCAAAAGACTCTAAAACTTTCTACAAAAGAAACTGATGTGGTAATTCCAGTTCAATATGATAGAGGTGCTAACCTAAGGCCAGTTGTTAAAAGGAGAAGAAACCATCGTGTGCACTGAAAACACGAACTAAAACGAAACTGAGTTATTAACTCTTTGAAGACAATGCGTATTTGTAAACTTCACATCTCGAAGTCGGGGAGGGCGGGGCTGCGGACAAGATTGGGAGCGCAGTGGCCTTTGCGTACCCGTAGGCTCATGGGACCACGCCTCTTTCTGGCACGCCCAACGTTCGTTAATCGGCTTCAATTGTCCCTAAAACCGTTTTTCTGCCGAATTTTCGACTTTAGCGATATGCTGGATGTAACTATAAATTTAATTCTTCGTATTGTATATTTTGTAAAGAGATTTGAAAGTTTGGGAGGGAAACTTGGATTTGAAAGGGGTGGAGCGTAGAAACCCTAGAAGCTAGAAGTTAATAGGAGCAGCGGAATTTTCAATAGTCTAAGCCTATCCTTGTATCCGAAGATTGGAGCCGAACAAGCTTCAATAGGCAATTGATCTTCTGCCTAATCGTGCAAAATTCAAAGCACTATGCTGTATAAAATATCTCACACTAACCATTATTGTGAACTATGCTAGACGGGGATAGAACGAAACGGGTAATAATTACTGATATGTTGAAAATGTTTTAAATGGTAAAGAAGAAAATTTTAAGGTGGCACCCACCATTGGGTGCCATTGTCCCACGCGACGGTCATAGTGGCACCCACCGGCCATTGTCGCCAAAGGGTTAATCAATTCTGACAAAATGTGTAGCCGAATTGAGTACACGAAAGGTTATGGAGTCGTTTGACTTTCTAGACTTTTCCTTAAATATTTTACTCGTGATGACGTGACACCGGCCAACTTCCAGCGCGATTTGACCACTCGACAGTTCTTAGACATCTTTACGACAATTTGCCCTTTCTTTAGCTATAACCTGGAGATCGAAAAGTAGTCCGAAGTAGTAGCAATCAGAAATGCCGGCAAGAAAATCAGGGAAAGAGGACGTGGTGCTAGTGTCGCTTCGAATGATGCAGAGCGGTTTTTTCCGGAAGAAAAGAGGTATGTTTTTTTTATGAAACTCATTCACGTTCAACATTAGGTTCATTTTGAACCTTCTTCGAACGCATTTGATGTGTTCGTGGAGTATTTTTAGAAAGGAAAAATGTTGGAAGTATAGTTATGGGGAACATTGTATTGTCCCGTGCTCGCGGTGTAGAGCAGTCGAAAAGCAGGGGAGAGAAGGGAGGGTGGAGCGTTTTCAAAAGTAAATCAACGGGACGGGAACTTACAGTTTTGAATTGCTGTACATAGATTGAGAAGAGGCGAAATACATATATGTGCTATAATATGAAAATTACTCAATTTAAAATAAGACTAATAATCGTATCAATATCAACATCAACACAGAATTTTCAGAGGATTTCGGAATCCTTGTTCACAGCTGCGTAGTCGAAGATGGGCAAGGACAAAAGGAACTCATCGTTGACGAACAAGGGTAAGGATTTTTAGCTGTATGGTTCCTCTCAAACGAAGAACGTGGCCACCACAAATGTTCAGGTGCCATACTGATCGACTGCTTCTGGGTGACCCTACTTATGTTGCTGCACTCAATATGGCGTATCGAGAAGCGTCAATATTCAAATTTGCCGATCGGATTTCTGTTCGATTCCGTTGCGAAATTCGACTTTGTTTCAAGTTTGATGGTGGCTGTGAAGGCGTGACGGTACTGAGTCTACTTGTTTCGGTAGCAAAGGTCCCCTTTGATTGAGAAGGATGGGGCACGGGTTCTACCTTTGATTCTACACGCTTTTCGATTATTGCTTGAAGAGTAGCAGATATTTTTTGCAACTGAAGGTACCAGATAACCTGCAACAGTACGCCATGGGTAGTGAACCCTCGGAGGGGAAAAGGTGTGGTTTCGTTGAGAGTCGCGTCGTCATACGGGAAAGGAAAGACGGGGTCTCCAGCACATTTTTTTAGAAGGGCTTTGGCATGGAATTTCTGGGGATTTCCACTGCTGTTTCTCTGTACACTGTTCATTTGACCGTATGAGCACTCCATATGCCTGATTTAACTGATTTTCGAGAAAGCTGGAGGGATTGAAGTGAGCTGAATCGGCTGGAGAAGAGGTCCAGTTTACCTCGAATTTTGTGGGGTACCGTGGCGGACGAGGTACCTCATGGTTAGGTGATCTCCCCACATCAGAAATTCCTACTTATACATTGCTGCAATTTTTTTTATGAAATTGGTTTGCACTCTCAGCGGGAAAGATACAGCTTGATTGTAATTATAGTAGAATCGCACATG
>MU891533.1:0-29932 GCA_036418205.1 Ostertagia ostertagi
TGCTCCCTCATCCTGTAGTCCGGATCAGAACATTCCTAGAAATTTGAAGAGGTTGGTATTTATGTCGCATAGTTAGCGTTCCAAAGTCGCATTTTATTGACCTGGCTAAATGGGTCAGTGTTGCAGGAGAGATTCCATTAGATAATGAAAAAAGGAAGCAGTGCGCGTTGGTCAACTATTTTCTAGAATGCGCCATGCACACAGCTCTAATTCAGAATCATAGCCCCATTTGAATGACTGCATGGTCCATACAGAGATCAGTGGCCCTTGTAGATTGTAGGTCCCGTAGTTACTGCAATGTTCTACAGTACTTTTTTCGTGATGCATCACTACGCTAAGTTGTCCGTCCAAAAAAGGATAAAGCATTTGCCGTTGATCAATCCCTTTTTGGGATGCGGCACGCATTCTACTTCCATTTGTATTCGTCGTGGATTTGAATGCGATGTGGCCTATACAATGACTTGCGGGGGCCAGCCGATGTACAAGTCAGTGTTTTTTTATCCTCCCAGACAAGTCTGGTACCAATCCGACCCCGGAGGTGCCCAGACGATGCAGGACACCAGGACTTCGATCCCCGAACCGCGCGCGTGGTTAGCAGCACCACTTGCCACTCTATCACTTTTCCCCTAAGGGCTTAGGCCACAAAAAATAGACTCGTATATCTGATCGTGTAAGGGCAATTCGATCATTATTTGGCCCTACTGACTTTCAGAAGCTGATCATCGTTATCTTTCAATACTACCTTCCGATCCGCCAGGGCGGATCGCCAGAATGGACCATCGTTTCAGAACTGTTAGGAGCAGAAAGTCACGGCTACCTATATGAGGCTAAACACGATAATGCTAGACATATGTTGAAATTCTAATTCTGCTTTTGATCTTTGCCCTTTTCTTTCCATCGCCTCCAACCTGCCTATTGTTTATCCCGGAAAGGCCAATCTTTTTTTGAGAAGCTTTACCTACCCGAAAATGCTCCACGTCACAATTCAGGACCACATGATATTTGTGATCAGTTGAATAGATCATCGCATTAAAATAGTAAATCCCTTTGTGCCGCGCAATTGCGCCATTATAGCGACTCGAACTGACAAGTCACGAGGGCTAGATCAGGTGAGCATCACTCACATTTTAGCGGATACGGTTACCCTATGGCCTACCGAATGAAGCGGTGAAAAGAGAGGATCGGTCAATGACATGGAAGATCTCCAGGAATATTTTTACCGTGATCTTCAGCTCTTTCAGGAGGCTGATATCAAAGGATGTCGTCTGGTAAGATATCAGTAGGCATGGAAGATCTTCAGGAAAACGTGATGTTCAGCCCTTTTGGGAGGCAGATTTTTGGTTAACTGTATTAGACTCAAGAGGGGAACTGAGAGGAATCAAGTGATGATCATCTGATGGAGTGCTTACATTCCTACGATACCCTGAAGACCTGTAATTCGTCACATAATTAGCAGAGATCTAAAATTTATTACTTGATTAATGCAGTTCGTAGTCAAATGAGTGACATACCCTCTTAATGGAAGTGGAGTGCGTGGCGCATCCCATAAGGGCCGGCACCCAGTGCTCTTTGAGTGATTCACTTAGCCTCTCCCGATGGGATACTGTAGCAGGCTACGGTAATAGGGTAGATCCCAACACGTCCTAACCTTAGTGGGTCATAGGGCTGCAATAGATCAGCCTTGGTGCTTTGTGCCATGAATGGTAGCCGGTGCAATCTACCTTACCCAAGAGGGCTGACGTACCTAGGAGTTAAGTCGGTAGGGTAAGTCGCAGATAGGTCATACGATTACTTCCCCCTTTGAGGCCAAAGCGGCGGCCTAGCGCTACTGGATCGCCATACGTTCTACTGCGATACTTTAGGGGTGCGAAGTGCGCAGAGGTCAACCTGTCCCCCTTCTGGAGAGGATTTCTTTGTCGTTAAATAGATGGTGTGGTTGGTTGGCGAGTGAACTCTTAAGGCGGATCAGTGCGATTTTACTATGCGAATGGCCTTGATGGCCTTTGTAGTCCGCAAATATCGATTGACCCATTTTGTGTCCACCCCACCATACACCACCACCCCTCAGCCGTCCCCTTCGCTTCCACACACACTATCCGCCACTCAGTCCAGTTCACCACAACTTACACCCATTACCCTTCGACCTCGGTCTGTCTTACCCTCACACATTCCATCGTATTTATCGACTTATCTGTACTCACATTTCACAAAAGCCCGATCGATATCGATCGGATTAGGTGCCGGGTGTCACTTGTCGGCGACGGACCGCTTGATGAACGTACCAGCGTCGTCGTCACACCGGAAAGGTCAACCAACTGCTACTCTTCTTCTTCTTCTTCTTCTTTAGACGATAATTGCCTTCGCTGTGCTGTTTCGCCCTCGATGTGGTGACTGTGCTGGCTGGTTACGGTATGCACTTTTCTTCGCGAATGACCCAGTTCTCAGGTTTTTAAGTAGATCAATTAGGCCAGAGTTCAAAAGCGAGACCAGTCACTTTAATCGCATCGGTTTTTGCCCCCCAGAGCGTTTTCGCTTGTCACACTGACCAATGCTTGGTCCAGCAGGGCTAGCCGTCTAGAACAGACCGTTTGTCGCCTAACTAATTAGAATAAGAATCCTCTTGCGACCCCTACCCGCGCTGAAAAACCCTGAACCCGGCCGCTGAATTCGGGTTAAGATTTCAATTAGGTTTTTCTTCCAAGAATTCCAAATTAACCGGCTCTGTTTTATCTCAACGAGGTCAATTGTTCTCTGAAGAAATCCCACCACCATCACCGATCCCGAAGGTCATCTCGATAGTGGTCGCTGGTGGTGGTGGTATGAGCTGGCCTGTGTGTGCGAGCGCGCGCCAGCGTTCTTCTTCCGGTTCCCTGGCCAGAAATTCCACAACGATTTACGAGGGCTCTGGACGCACTCCCACAGTAGTTTCTTGGTTTCTTGAGAAATAAAGACACATTTCGGTCAGAAGGATACTGTAAAAAATGATACGGTAATGTTAAACCCCGCCCACTGCCATACTTTAGCAGTTATTATAACATGTACTGACAAGTATAGGTGTTTAGTAACCAGTTGCAACATGTATAACCTGTTTAATGGCGCTATTGACAGGTCAACTGTAAAGGTTCAGTTGTTCGATCATATTCTACCGTAGTCCGCCCTATTACATTAGTACATTTAGAAGTTAATATGAGTTCATTGTAGAAGGTCATGACATTTAATGAATAGCGGCGTTTTGGCATCACTTGTCATTTTTATTCGCGCCTTGAAGGTCATCGCATGGGAATGCACATACAAAATTACTGTATCCGTATGGGTGGATCTGGCATACGCATATCCTCTGCAAACGCTGTGTGTCTTACTCGTTTCTGCACTCTGTGCTGCTGCAGCAGTCCAGTATAATGTGTCTGATGTCTGCATTGTCGAGTTTAACTCCGATCGACGACGCTTACTGTTTATTTTCGTTGACTGACTGTAAATAGCCGACACTGCCGCGGCGGCAGCCCACCGGTGGATGCAAGGAGTTTGTGGTGATGGACGGGGGCAAGAGGGGGGAAGTCGGGGGTGAGTACTGTTCAGTAAGGATGGGCCGCCTGCGTATTACGTCCACGATGCCACTTCCATCCTTCACTATTACGCGCATCGTCGTCGACGTCCTCCATAGGGACGATGGACGGACGGAACAACGATGTTCAATGGGTGTGTGTGCGGCAGGCAGGCGGGCGGGGTGTGGGGTGAGTGTAGAGGAACGAGAGAAGGAGGTGTAG
Source organism: Ostertagia ostertagi (assembly GCA_036418205.1). NCBI lineage: Eukaryota > Metazoa > Nematoda > Chromadorea > Rhabditida > Trichostrongylidae > Ostertagia > Ostertagia ostertagi. The sequence goes on from MU891533.1 coordinate 3,765, forward strand.
GAGAGGAGGCTGGAGAGGGGCGACATACAATTATACATGACCTTACCAAAAGGGTCAAGAGCACTCTACACCCTCCACACACACACGACACATACAACTACACCATTAGATCCAAACCATGCATCAGCAACGTTGCGTATGTTTCCAACGCGAATCACATCAAGTTTATCACTTTTTACTAAACAAACACACATGCGCTACGAAGTTATTAGCGTTTTTCCCTGATTCAGGTGTGTCAGTTATAACAGAACTTCACACGTATAGAAATGCGATCATGTGTGCGTTAACATGTCAATCCAGGTCAGAATTATTGTCGGTCAAGTGTTGTTTTTACTTGCGACCGTGTCGCTTGTCTCCGTACATATCTTGACAGGATCATTCCTCATCCTCTCCTTCATGCTTTCATCCTCTTCCTCCTGCTCTCTCGGGTCCTTCTCGCTTACATTCCGTTACATTTTGCTGTGAACGTCGATGTGCATAAGACTATCCTCCTGGTGGGAAATGGCACTTATCGCCAGCAGTCATCTAAAGGTCAAGGCATCCCCACCTTTGCCCCTTCATCACTCACGGTTATCTCCCAAATTCTCACTGCCAGCTAGTCGACGATATTTGGGAGCCGATGGGGTGGGTATTCCTAGGTGAGAAAACAATGGAGGTAACGTCCCCGTATGCCACATGACTGCACCCAATTACACTGGTACGGTATGGGGCCATCGGTGACCTTCGAATAGTGACAGGCGACGTAAGTTGTCCCATGTCCGTTCGAGTGTGTCAAAAGTACTGGGATGAACTGGTCGGCTTGTGAGGAACTTGGTAAAGGTTTTGGGCAGGTTTCAAAATGGGCGAAGTAAATTCATGGTGGGTTAAAAACAAAAAGTGGGGCCATGTGGGGCATTGTGGTGGCAGTGCATCTAAAACTGCGTAATAGCCGGCACAAAGCCTTAGTGGAGGGAGGGGAAGAAGACTGCAAGGTGTATGAGCAATTTTCATTTTCCCCGAAGTTTCTCTCTCCTTCTAGGCTTAGACCCACAGGGTGCTCCTCTATCTTGCGATAGCGCCCAAAATGATTTGGCCCCTGGAGGTTGTGTCCTTCTTGTTGTCCAAGCAAACGGTACTGCCAATGGTTGAAAGGTACAGCCGGGATTCTGCTTCATCCTCGGGAATCACGTGGATCCGGTAGCGCATTGGCTCAAGGCGCTATCATTGGATAGACATTTGGCTGTGAAAGCCACAGGTTCAATCCCCACCTAGACATGCAACTTGCCAGGGCGTCAAGGATGATTTTTTGCTGTAATTTCTCTTTTGGGAGTTTTTTGGGCCGAATAAAAACATTGAAAGGGCTTCCAATGTAATATCTAGGAATGCCTCATGAATTACCCTTTCAATCACATGTGCGAAGATAAAGTGAGTTTTGAGTGCACGGCTCAAATTCAAGTCTCACCTGTCCTGTCCATTCTTATCTCAATGAGTTTTTAGAGCGTGATTTAATAGCAGGAGGTCAAAACCATAAAAGAAAAAGCATTCTTCACCAAGCACTTTTAGGGATGCGCCACGCATTTTACTTCCGTCTTAAATCATAGCTGCTCAAATGCGATTTGGCTCACAGTGACTTACGGACCCGTAGCCGATGTACAAGTTGACCAGTCAGTTTTTATTCTATCTTGAGAGTCTGATGAGAAACACCTGTCCCAGCAGGGCTTGAAAGCTTGGTCGGACGGGAGCAGATTCCATCCGGGGCTGACCTGGCGAGAGGCAGACCCCCACTTTTACTGCACCATCTCCACCACCATGGGGAGACTGCCCTGAAGAATGGTGACTGCTTTCAGATCGCCATTAGTCGAGGCCCTCGAATTTATTTTATTTTAGGGCAGTATTGTGTCGATAAATGATAATTTATGGTAGTCTCAAATTAGAAAATTATCCCCGATTTTTTTCTCTGGGCGGGATGTTGTGTTTTTCCTATTTTTTTTGTTGATGTTGAATATGATTTAATATTGGTCATGTCCAAGATGTTGACCGAGGGGCGGCGGTGGATCCCGGGGGAGACGGGGCCAGAGGGCCGGTGTACAGCGGCGCCATACGTCTATCGAGGTTAGTTTTATTTCATGATTGGAGTTTAGGTGTTAATGGGCTGTGTGTGTGTGGTGGGTGCTGGTGTGGTGATGGTGGTGGTGGATGCATTAACGTCCATTGTTGGGAATTTATCGATTCATCTAAAATGACCCACTTGGGAAGCCTTTTCTTCCGGCTATTTAAACTACCATCAATTGATTTTCGTAATTTTCCAGCTTTTCCCTCATTCCCAAAGTGCACCGCCTAGACGGAAATCATGTATTCCTTTATTCATTACGCATATTATAATTGAAAATTTGGAGTAAATTCGAGCAAAATTGATGCAGATGTTTCACCTGCTTTATTAAAATTTAATTTTATATTTTTTTTATTTTATTAAACATCTGTATCAATCATTATTTATCGTATATTTTGAGAAAACAACTTCCTGTAAAAATTCCTGTTTCAGTTCCGATTTTCTGAAAACGCCCGGAAATGTTCCTGTTTCAACTCAGCTATAAAGTGTTCCTAGAAAAGTACGTTAGTCACTGCAACGAAAATGGTCCCGCGTCTGGTACCGATCTCATCACTAAGAGAGGGGGGAGGTCAACTGTTAATATTGGTGTTATTTAGAGTACAGCGGAGAACAAGTTACAGTAGGTAATGGGTAATTAAAACAGCAAAGTATAAATCAATTATCGATTGATTGGAATTTAGAAAGGATCGGAAGGAATTTGGCCTATCTTCTTACATTGAATTCGTAGGTTCCCTTGTCTTTGAGTCGCGTTTACCCCAAAGGTAAGCTGAGGTGAGGTGGCATAGCGACAATTAGTGCCATTACCACGCCCATAGTTCGGAGATCGGATCCTGATTTGTACTCTATCCAGGCTGACCAAGCCTTCCTTCCGTCCTATTGGGTAGGGTAATTGATTCGAGACTAACCCGGTAAGGTAGAAATACGCTGATTTTGCACTGGCATCTTGAGTAGCTGTGTAGCCTTAGTCATATGCAACCACCAGAGTACTGAATTGGGATAGAATGTGTGGCAGGCGCTATCACAAGATACGGGGGCACTATGGTGGCGGTACATTTAGAACGGCCTAAAACATCTCCTTTTTGTAAAAAAAAACACCAGTGAGCAATTTTCATTTTGTCGAGGAACCTGCTCCCTCCTAGACTCACTTCAAAAAGATGCCCCCGTGTCTTGCGATAGCGCCTGCGTGGCGCGTACCAGAACTGCAATGATAAACGGAAATGCTTTATCCTTTATTGGCTAATATAAACACATTTCAATTCGACGGCTTTGAGATAATCGTGCAGAGTTTGCAAAATTACCGCAACGGCTGCACATTCGTGTCTGGAGCTCATACACCACCGGAATATTCGCTCATTCCGCTTGTCTCACTGGTTCACATCTATAGCGTCGAGGTTTCGGGCCTGTTGCATTGTGTGTCTGTGGGTGCACTTCAGTGGATAGATTTATTATCTTCACTAAATCTAGGTTTATTTGAACTCATCAATTGCTGTTGATTATAATGCGATCTTGTCCTCGTCGGTGGTACCGGCACCGCCCTCCAATCGCCTCACTGCTGACCGGACCGGACAGCCGAGCTCCACCCCGCCCATGGCTGCGGTGTCCCTTTGCCGCTGACCGCGCCGATCCCAACCATGTCCGGGATATCTCATGAGATTTTTGTACGAGTTTTACGATCCTGAATGATGCTGGCTATCCATCGATGTACGCTATTCAACGTCTACAGGTTCACATTACTTACAGATCGTCATTTCTTTTTGACTGTCTGCGCCCTCTTCACGTCTCATCTTCTTCGAATCGAATTTGAAACTCGTCGTCGAATAAACGTCGACCTCAATAGAGCGGGGATTAGAGCGACTGAACTAGTACAGCAGCCCAGCCCACACACACAGCGCACACACACATACACATGTGAGGCGCCGGCGGCTTTGGCAGCTTGCCGTAACTTTTGATTCGTTCTTCATTTTATTCCATTTAAAAATAATTTACCCCTTGAACGATTCAATACCGCTGAGCCGCAATGTGATTGGTTGGCCTTGGGTTGGGGCGCCTCTGAGCACAAAACCATTCTATCCGACAAATAAATATTGAATGACTCGGTTCTCCTTTGGCGGTTCACTCCCTCTCTCCTTACCTACACATTATGTGTGTGTGTGTTGACCTTTCGTCTTGAGATTGTCTCGTCCTGTCAATCGATATCCACCTTTTGTTTACGAACTTACGGTCGGTCAATCAGAATAAGAAAACGCCAATCTCAAAGATTCCAACCATTCCTATCTTAGAAGCTTTCCAACCGTGCACCCCCAAATGCGCACGAATCGAAAAGCGGGACGTGTTTTTGTACCGTAACCCCATGTCATCTACAGAGTTGACTCAATGGCTAAGCAAATCATCGCTGATGCTGCTGCTGCTGCTGCTGCTGCACGGTGGTTTTCACCTAGAGTTCATTATTGACGAATTTTTGTCCATAGTTCAGTTTATTAGCTAAGATTATTCAGGAGATTTGTGCGATTTATTGATTTTTTGAGGTCACATTTTCGGATACTTTTAAGGCAGAACATTTTGTGACCTACCGTAAAGATTTTAATTAAGTTCAAATTGTCCAAGGTGTCAATTCAAAATATTTAGAAGGAAACCAACATTTTTATAGTCCAATTTTTCACTATTTTAATGAATTATTGATTTCTGGAGCAGACAAACCTCTCCGTGGCTTAACCCCATTTCTATGCTTTAATTGCTCTATAAATTGCTCTATAAATCATAAAGAATATCACACTGCGGCGTCATTTTTCTGCGGTTCCGGTTTATGTTGTAGAGCGGGTAAAAACGCTGTTGGTGTCCGATGCTAGTTCGCTGGTTCAAAACCCAGCGCTTACTCGCTTGAGCTACCTCATTCAATTAATTTAATTTTGAAATTGATTGATTACATAGATCTCTATATCTTTTATGGAGGCTTAGAACCCTTGATAAAAAATATCGAAATCAGATCTCAGCAATGTTTTGTATGGTAATTCGATGTATTTTTTCTATACACGCCCAAACATTTTCACAATTGTAGACACAAACGTCTGCATGGCGCATCCCAAATCTTGAAGTAACCAAAATGTGTCACTTTCGCTTTTTCCTGTCCCGGATTTGAACCGACGACCATCCCATCGAAACTAACTCTCTAAGCCGCTGCGCCACACTTTCCAATCTACCATGTCTGCACTTGCTTGTGGCCTTATATGTGGCCTTGTGTGTGGCCACTAGAACGTCGCCGTGCATGATAAGGGAAAGATACAGCAAAAAATGTTTGATCAGGTCGATTCGATCTTGGTCACGCCATGCACTTGACCTCCATTCATTATCATGGGGCTGTTTGAATGGTTTTGGTCAGTGTACTGATATTCGTGGCAAAGTCGGATTCCTGCTTCAGCCTTTGTCTCCTTATACTCAGCTCTTCCAAATTCAGCACTTGCGCACTATTCCATAAGAATGCAAGCCAGTGTGGGCGTGTCCGGCATTGAACGCAAATGACGCTATGCGCACCGGAAACCACATCCGCTAAGACCGCTGGCGGCTACACTTGGCCACTTTCTACCTTTCTGTCTGCATTTGCTCGAAGGGAGTTGAAGTTTAAGGGTTGCTATGTCAATGTATTTTGTAGGGAGGCCAGAAAGCTCCAGGTGAGTTTTTAAGAGCCCATATCATTCTCCTCACCCTCTGCTGGCTCTTCTGAGCTGGGGTGAAGTTAAAGCTGGCGATGATTCCGATGGTGATTGTGATGGACGGGCGGACATGTGATGGTGCAATTGGCTCATTAGTGGCGTTTTCCGAATCATCACGACGGCCACCCTCACCCCTAATTTCGTCATTCTGCATCATTTGACGATGTTCCGGCTATTTAATCATCACCATCATCGGCTACGTGATTGTGTGCATGCACTAGCAATGAAATACTTGGACCGCTGGCCTTTTTGGGACGGCTTCTTGGGCAGCATTCCCCGCAGATTTTGGTCGTATCGTGGGAACTCGGGACTTTTTACCCATGGTTTTATGTTTTTGTGGGTGCTCCAATGATCCCATAAAGTGACGCGACACAGCGGTAGGTCTTCACACATTCAGGAACAATTTTCCCACGGAAACTTGTTGTCCGGGGGCGGACGGGTGTGTCTTGTGTTGCAACTGAATGGTTCTCTCTTACCAGCAAGACCACTTTGCTTGAGTAGTCATCGTTTGACGCTCCGAGTAGAGGGTTATTCTCCGGCTGAAACCCGTCACTTCCCCCCCACTAAATTCCTTCACTCAAGCTTGAAGACTTTCCCATCATGCAAGAAGAGCATCAAAACGCTTCTATTGCTAAACGTTTGGAGATTGACGGAAATTTCTTTGCGAAATAATCATGATTATTTCATTTATTTTCCTCGAATTCTATTTACATTAAACCACGTAATGATTTATTTGCCAACTAATCTAACCGATTTAACTTGTCAAATAAAGGGCTATTAAGGAAACGGGGCCCATTTGACATCCGTCCCTGAGACCGATAGTGCTCCTAAATCCTTCTCAGAGATTTATGGGTTCTTCGTTAGCCGATCTGTTAGACATTCCTACGAGATGTTATCCTCCGCATGACCAAGTCGCGATATAATCGATTAGGTTCAATGGGTGAGTAAGCATTTCTGTAATGAAATATTGTTGAGAAAAGATAAAGAATGAATATTAAGTGTTAGAGTGTTCAGTTTACCGGTGTGCGCCATATTCTTTGCTGTCATAGAAAATGTCGAAGTGTTTGGAAAGCGCTGGGTCTGTCGTGCCGGTTGAGTTCCAAAGAGATCTAAAGGCTGCTGCAAAAAGTGTCCGGGGTACTGGGCCCAAAAATATCGGGCAAGCGAAGAATTGAGAAGTCCTTTTTTTGCTCCAGGGTGGGATGCGGGTTGGTATGAGGCTCGTCTAGACTAGCTATTGCAACTCCATTAGTTGAACATCCCGAGGGAAGAGGCACGAAAACGGAGACTTTGGGTGATGATCCCATCCTACCGCGGACCTATACTACACTAGCGACGCCTTTTGCCGCTGCTCCATCTGCGCTTAGAATTAGAATGTGAGCTTTCTAAGTGTCATTTCTATGAATTTGTCAGTTATACCATAGCGTGCGTTCGTGGTGGGGCTGTGCCGTGTGCCGATGGTCCTTAATTAGACCCCCTTGCGGGCAGGCGAAGTCTTTTTCCATAGCCTGTCATCTCTGTTGATTCGTCCAGAGGAGGGCAAAGGAAAAATGACTAGCTAAATTTTTGAACTCGCGTCTGTCCAGGCGACAATGAAGGGGTTTAACCGAGGTATGAAAGACGACGCCCGGTCGGAATTGTTGCACCCTTCGATAATTATCTATGTCGGTTTTTTGTTTAATTTATTTTTGTAGATGGCATCCTAAGGAAGGATTTACAACCGTCACACAAATGCGTATCTAAACTGGGACTCAGTATTGGAAGCGGGCGAAAAAACTTTCACAAACATCAAATTAAACCCAAAAAATAAATCTGGCAAAAGTTCTCCAGTAGTATGACCTACCGTATCCCTGTATTACTGTAAGTATGATACAGTTCAATTCATCCGAGGTGGTTGGCGCGACCTGATGATGATGTGTGGGGATGCTCGATTCAGTGGCTCTTCAAAGATTTACAAAGTGCGCAATCGGGTCGTTTTTGTGAACACCCCGTGCATCCTGCAACGTGTTTCTTGAAAATCTTTCCACATGTGTCCTCTAGTGGTTAACGAAACATCAGGTGTGATGTAAGTTGTTTTGAGTGTATTGAATATGTGTACTATGCCAATGATAGTCCAGCTTGATGTTAGGGTGGCTGGTGGCGGCCGCCTTGAAAACAACCAAGCGTTTTGGATGAAGCAGCTTGGAAACGAGATTTCGTCGGAATCGAAGTCGTTGACCCCATTTGATTCAACACAACGACGACACACTCGCACACACACTGACTGGGCCGCATAGATTCCATTATGCTTGTGCATTGTCACATGAATAGCGCCTAAATTTTGCATACAATTCACGTTTTCAAATTTAATATAAAATTTCAACGCCGGGCGGCATTGATAGTACGCGCCGTGGCCGTGCCGTGTACGCTGCATCCAACAGCCCATGATGAATTGTCAGCGGTGCAACTGCGACGTCCGTGGCCAAAGTACAAATCAGCCAGTCTACCAAACACAATCCCCAATTGTCGCTGTTTTTTTTGCGCTAAACTTGTCGGAATCAACACATGGCGCCACGGAAATATTTTAAAACCTTCTGGGAACGCTTCTCTCCGCTCTCCTCTCCCCCCCCTCCCCCCTTCGCCTCTTTAACAGTTCCCTTGCCATTAGCGAAATTCACGAGCACGAACGACGAACGGAGCAGGAACATTTGAAAAACTAGTATGCAGGACGAAATTTCTTGTGTGAGACTCTCTAAAGCACACCAAAGTACTTGACTTCCTAATGCTGGAAATCTAGAAATAATCGGCCCTCCTCATACTGGTTTACGCCTACCGCTCAAAGTGAATCCGGCCGTGCTGAAGCTTGTCACCCTTGTTCTGAAGTGAGGGATTTCCACGACACTGGCCAGTGACCATTCTCACCACGACTCTTCCCTAACCCATGTTTATGTTCGCGACTCCGGTTGGCTTGAAAACAACTTTGCTATCGAATTCCAGAGAGGCACCTTAACTCGCTAAAATCTATAAGTGAACCCTTACGAAGCCTCACCTTCAACTGGGAAATACCCAAATGTAAACCAAGTACACTCCCACAGCTAAACCAAACAGTTATCCCCTCCACTCCCTCCCTCCCGTCCCGCGCTCTAAATCCGGGCGCATAAGAGTGGCTTGACAAGGTCTTCGGCGCTACTCCTGCAGTGCAGATAGTACCATACCAATCATAAGGCTGTCCCACTTACATTGTGCTTCGTCGAAATCCATACTGGGTTAAATTTTTCCACCCAAAGGTAAAGCGACCTTTGTGTTCTATATTCACATTTTTGACGGCAAAAATGGCTGGCGCGCGCTACAAGTGTCCACTACTTAGATAAATTGGGCTAAACTTTTTGAAAATTTGGGCCTGAAGAAGTGCGGTATGCATAAAATGGATATCTTTATTATTTTGCATAAAACTCCGCATTTAGTGAAGGGGCCATAGTGCGACCGAGTGATTATAGTTTCAGAGGATTTTGAACAGCTCACGACGTTCTCCACGCGCTCTAACAGGCATCAGGGCAATTTAGCCCCAAAAGAAAAAAAAAAAGAAAAAAAAGACAAGGGCAATTATTCGGACTCAAACGGTTCACTAACCCTGAAGGGTTGAATTTCTCGCCGAACCGAGCCTTTGAGCCTTTCACAAACTGAGAGGAGGGGTATACAGGCTCAGTTACCACTGGGTAGTTCCCGGAAGAAGGATTGTTCTGTGGCTTTTTGGCTGGTTGGTTCCACCCAATGGTAATCACCCTGCTATCTGAATACATGCGAGACGCGTTCCTCTACGACTCTGAACAAAAATTCGGCAATTTCTGAAAGTTACTTATAGAACTTTTTCAGAATTCTTAAGTTCCGCAACGATTCAGCGAAGGCCTATTCCTGAACAGAGCTGTTCGGGAAATTTTTCGAGAGCTGGAAGGTTGGTGGTTGACTAGAGAATTGGCTGAGAGGTCGTAGAAGGCCATTCTGTGAGGGCAAGGAAGTCGTACTGGCTTCGAAAATTGTCTACCGGACAGGTTGACCATGGTTGGGTAACCGCGGGAGCCGGAATTTTTTTCGAAACTTTCCCACGATTTTTCCCCATGCAACTTATTTTTCTGTCTACGGAGCCCATTCACATCGTCTCTGCGTGCCTGGGTTTCTCGGAAACGGTATACTCACAAAGTGTGTGTGTATGTTTGCGCATCGCTATACTCGATCGATCGTTCAACCAACACTCACAGTGTTGCAATCGTCGTCGAGCCCCGACCGACCACGCGCCGGCTGTGGCGCGGCGGCACGTCATCACTGACCAAATGGCTGGCTGGCAGCGACGGCCACGGCCGTTGGTCAGTGGTTTCGGCCATCAGTCAGCCCGGGTTTTTTTTTCTTAGGCCACAGGCGCATTTTTCCTAGACCACCCACGAAGATCTTTACCCACCCACCTTGATCGGGTTTTCATCAATTACGATCCTGCAGAGCAAGCCTTGCAGCGTTTTGGTCGGAGCGCTGGCGAATTTCACTCTCTGTTAGCTTTAGCCCATGCTTTAACATGGCTATTGATTAGCTCGTAAAGTCGCTCATGCTGAACCAACTTTTTAGTTGTAATTTTTTTGGAACCGGAAGTGGTTTTTTTAATGTTATACTGTTCATCAACTGTCACTTCTTCTTCATTTGAACCTTTGTAGATCAAAGCTCATCCATCACTGATAAGCTCATCACTTATCAGCTGCTCTTTTTCCTACAATGTTCTCTTTGAAAAACTGATCTCGATCACGTGTTCGTCATGGTTATTGATTGATTGCTTTCCTTATCAGTCGCTACCGTTCTTCACGTGTTGTTAGTCGTTTTTCCAGAATAACTACAATGTGTAAAAATTCCAGACTGATCGGTGATTTTTCATCTTCGGCGACAAACGTCTCACACGTCGAACAACGACGACCACGACCACGACGACGGCGAGAGTGAGAGCGACCGCGGGCGAAAGTGATGGCTGGAACATAGATCGACGACCCCTTGAGCACCTGTTGGTTGGTTTGGGTGGTGTGTGTGTGTGATTGTGAGCTCAGCTATGACGTCATCGTGATCGGTATCGAATATCAACTTCCTATCGATTTCTTCTATCGGCACTACTTTATTCGTTAGTATTCCAACGGGTTTGCTCCGAGGATTTTATTAGGCGCGGAGCTGAAAAATTTCCCGTTTCAGCGTTCCGAGCATATTAAGTGCGGAACTTAAAAATTTCCCGTTTCAATGTTTCGAGCATGCGAGGAAAAAGTGATTCATCAGGAATCCGCCGAATGATATCTTATCACTTTTCCCTTTTCGGCTGATAGAGGTTCGCGAATATTCGGCGCTGATCAGCAAGGCGTTTTTGAAGGACCAAGTCCTAGAGCAGGACCAAGCCTCAGTATTGAGTAGGAGTAGAGAGATACGGTAATCTTTAAGTTAGCACGACCTTTTCCTTTTTTCGGTAGAAATGTTAGAAAAAAATTTAGAGTATTTTGAGCTGATCAACCTTATTTAGGATACGCCATGCGTTCTACTCCCGTTCAAAATCCACGTATTAGGTTGGATGTGATTTGCCCCATAAAAATCATGCGGGGCAAGCGTATGTAAATTCAGTTTTTGTTGCTTGATTCTGGTGCTAGGTTAGCCGACCCCGGAGGGATGTAACACTTGGTTGTTCTGGACGGTGCACCACCCGGGATTCGATCCTGGGCCGTGCTTGTGATTATTGGCGCCTTTGCCGCTACACCACCTCTACCTAGTAACGTTAGGATAAATCTTCCATCAGGGTTTTAAGATCTTTCGTTCACATGTTTTTCTAGTTAAAGTTTACCTCCCGATAGAGGATGCTAGTCGAAGTGAGTAATAGCAAATGAATAGCACTGAACAGTTTACCTAATCGATTATCGATCGAGCGAAATGTGAGCTTATCGATCATCGATCAATCGAGATCTGAAAAAGGGCTAACAGTAAGTACGACACTGTTTCAGGCGAAGCATGAAAAAATGCGCATAATCCGACGAGACCTTGACGGAAATCGAATATTTGCACTCGCAGAAGTTCTCTGCGATTTGACATGCTCAAATAATCGATTATCGATTTTATGCGAGGTTAGGTTGAGGTGCAGCGTTAGCATTATCACCATTAGCGTTTTTCCCGAACATGGTCATGGTCGTATTTGTCACAAATGCTGTTCCATTCCATTACTTACACTTCCGTTACTTCACAGCCATCATCTAACTGTGTCCGGGTGACGTAAGCACGGTCAGGTAACCGCCCATTTGCACTGTGTGATGTGTCCTTGTCGTGTCCGGGCTGGGAGCGACACCGCCCCCAACGAAGGGCGCCCAGCGTCCGGTGTTTCGCGCCCTTGGCCTCGTGTCGTCGTCGTCGTGATGGTGCTGGTAGTGGTGGCGGTGGTTGTGGTGGTGGGTAGCCGGTCGTCGATGTTGCTGAACAAAGCGCAAAGTTCAACGAGAACAGCGGCCGCGTCAGTAACAGCAGCAGCAGCAGCAGCAGCCAGCAGCCGCGTGCGCTCCCTCGCCGCCGCCGCCGCCACCGTCGTAGCTCTCCCCATCGCCCAGCCTGTTGCACACGCCCCGCTCATACATATAGCAACATTGCGGCTGAAAAACTGTGCTATTCATAGTGTACTATAGTAGATTTTAAAAATCGTTGTACTTTTGCGAGGATACTGTAGAGTATGTGATACGGTATCACATGATTAAAGGTCTTCGTTACGTGGGCCAAGCGATGTTGCACTGTAGTTACTGTAGATGTGTATGGTTAACGACGCGTATTGCGCCAAGGTCATTTCTTTCTTGGTGGGGTTTTTAGTCCCATGAAAAAAGTTTTCATATAAAAAAGTATGCTGGGAAAAGTTTACTGTAATATGTTTATCCTTTTATCGTCTGCTATAAATAATGAAATTCATTTTTTATTTGGGCGCTATCGTAAGATGGGGGGCATTATGACGGCAGCGCATTTAAATGCGCGTAAGTCTTTTCCTTGAAATCGGGGCCAAGCTTCAGGCGTAGGGGAAGGAGTCCAGAATGTTTGAGTAGTTTTTATCTTTTCCTAAGTTCCTGCCCCTTATAGGCGCAGCCATACAGGATGCCCCCTATCCTGCGATAGCGCCCATATTTATAATATATTAATGGTTTTGTTTAGGGATAAGAAGGGAAAAGTTGTAAATTAGGACTGGGTGGAGCGCTAAGGTAATTTTTCATGATTTCATGGAAATATGAACTTTTTTCCTGTTACCCATGCAGGTTTACCACAACCCATACCCCACTGGTAATCAGCGATAAACCTTTGTACCTGGTAACTGATAGCCCATTGCCTTCGAGCCTAAATAGGACAGGGTTATGTAGCCCATCCCGTTCGAAATGGGCTTCTATTTTCCTCCTATTTCTAGTTTGTAATTGCAGGATTACCGATACTGGTCAAATATCTGTAGACCTTACCCTTCCCAGGTTGGATATATGGGATTGTAAACCTATAGGAAGGGATATGTATTGATTGATCCCCAGTAAATCTCTTTCGTGCTGTCTTCTCCCGTGCGTCCTTGATATCGTTGTGTTGATTTAATGTCTAATTTTCTTTTTTCATAGCCCTTTTCTGTCTGCGTCTCTTACTCTCTCCGACTCAAATCCATTTGTTTATTCTGTTGAGATTTCTGCTTTCAAGAAGTGCTCGTTGAGAATCGTTTTTCAGACCCGGTTTTTGATATTTTCGTTTTTCTACGATGACTGAAAAAAATTCCCGTTTCACATCCACTTTTAGTTTGAGGAGAATTCTCGTTTCAGTTATTCGCAGTGTCATTCTACCTGCTTCTTCAACTGAAGTGAAAAAATTGAAGAATTTTTTTTTGTTTCGTTCAGGTTCCATTTCTGAGCTGATAATGGGGGAATTGGTGAGAGGAAGGTTCCAACAGTTTTATTCTTTCCAAACTGCTCTGTACTTTTCCCTCTCGGAGTAATAATTTATTTTGAAGAAATCAATCGAAGGGGGGGGGGGGGGGGGGGTGAAATCTCTTTCGAAAAACTCGAAGAAGGAAAATTTTCACGTCTTCATTTTCTTTGAGCCTTTTCTATTCTATTTTTTGCTATGAAAACCCTTCCCCACTTAAACAATACAAAAGAATATTTAGTCATATTTTCACGTTTGCAAAGATTTTTTCCATTTTTTTCTGATTAAAAACTTCCTTGCAATACCTCAGAAAATTAAAAAAATGTTCCATTGCGAATAACGAATAACGCACTTTTCTTTGCAAAAATTAATTTCTGATAAAAGACAACCAGAAAAAATTCTATTTTTGAGAACGTCGTTCTTCTACACTCTTATGTGACGTTTCCGAGTTTATTTTCACGTGTTTAGAAAATTCTTTCCCATTTCTCTGTGGGTGAGAAATTCTGCTGTACTTTTTGTGAGCGAAAAATTTCCCGTTTCAGAGCTGCTATTACTAAGCTAGTGCTAGTTCGCTAGAGTAATGATTTTTTCACAAAGCTGCCTTGCGTTTGGCGAGCTGAGCTTTTGGGCTTTCTAATCGATAATCCGTTATTTATTGATTTTTTCTTGAAAACTTGAAAATCGAATAAAAAGACAATCAGGGTTGAAAGCTATTCTTTTTGACTATTTTTTTGAAAAAAGATTCCCGTTTCAACCCAGCTTTATACAGTGTCCATTGGGCTGGCCAAAAATGAATACCCATTTGAGTCCAATTTTGGGCTGTAAAAAGAAGTGAGCAGCTCAGTGTTTCCCGCTAAGAAAATTCTCCTTTCTGATCAATAAGAACACTCGTAAAAAAAAGAAAACTCATCTGCGTGGAGAATCACGCACACTTTGGCGTTGCGAAACATTTGGTTCCGCATAAATTTCAATTTTCCTCCCCCCATCCTCTCACCCCGATTTTTTTCCCGCGCGGAAAAGTGCCAGTTAGTTATTCGTTCGCTTCCATGAGCACATGGCGCTTAAACGCCATCGGCATATTTTTTCCCGACTTTCCCAGGGAATCCCCACCGAAAAAGGTCTCCTTTCTTCCGGTAAGCTTGAAATTCTCGTTCTAATGCTTAGATGCGGAGAAATTTCCCGTTCACGGTTCACCTTCAGCCCGGCCGACGGTGAACAAAACCTGTGTTCAATCCTAATTAGGCAGAACAATTCCTGTTTGCTTTCGTCTCCGCCCACCCCCCACCTTCCCCCGTGGGATGTGTAAAAAAATTTCCGATTCATGTTCTTTGCTGTAGCTGAGTTGTGTGAGTGAGTGAGTGTGTGTGTGTTTCACCACCATCACATCGGCCTGTCACTCAATAGCTCTTTTGTTCTTTTCACCAGCACCAACACCACCTCCACCCAACCCCCCATCACAGCAGCACTCAAATGTTGTCTGTTTACTCACATATACACACACAGAAAGACAGACAGACAAGGTTTCTACAGTGCTTTTCTCTGTTTCTCTATCCGATACCCCCTTCGGTTCTTCCCGTCGACGGCTCAAGTCAATCAAATGGGGGCTTTTCATTTTCTCTCACTCCGACTCTCTCAACATTGCTTTCCGAATCAATCAATGCAACGTCCTTCAATGTGCATTCTGTCGGTCTGTCGCTGTGTGTGTGTGTCGCGTCTCGGGCCTCCACCCAGCACACTCCTTCTCCCCCTGTATATGCTTTAGCTCCCCCCCCCCCATCGACATCATCACCACCAGCACCCACCGCCCATCATCAGCCGTTCGTCTTCGTCGAAGTCGTCGTTCGAGCCAGCAATACCGAACTACCGATCAGCCGAACGAGCGACCATGCGATCACCTTGACTGCAAGGCGCTGCGCGAAAAAATGGCCCCGTCGCAGGTGCAATTTTGCACTGCACTTCCGTCTCGCTATTTTTACCCAACGGCGGTCACATTTATGGCATGGCTGAGCGATGCACCATTGCGCCTGTATAGGCAGTTTACAGGGACACCATGCTACACGCTACAAAAACCATACCCGGCTGATCTTTGGTCTGCGGAACGCTCCGCCCACAACTGGCTACTGTGTCGATCGATATGGAGGTCACAGAGCGGAAAAAGCGCTGTATCTACTGCTGAAAAGGAACTTTTGGAAAGGAAATACCTGTACAAGGCTGCTTACCCCTACTACAAATTCCATTTGTGCCCAGTTGTCCCCCGAAAAAATCGACAACGTTTTGCCAGTGTTTATCACAGGAAAATCATTCGGAGCCCAGATGTGGTGGGACAATTGCAAGCAGCACAGCTCCCCCGATGACGCTCACCGATAGAGGCTCATCCGAACGTCATCAGGGCATGTGAATCAATAAATTACTGTAGGTAATTGTTGTAAAAAGGTGGCATGACTAAACAGTTGACCTTCTCCCTTCCCCCGTTGTTCATGTTGAAAACCTGTGGGTGCTGACGCTGACGCTGGTGGCTACGATAGAAGGGGTTTTGAAAAGGTCAATATGTAAATGTCGCGACAACGCGCATTGATTATAGCCATACAGAATACCATTTCTGTTGATGCGATGGACGCGTGGGACGGACCAGAACTTGTAGTTCCACCCACGGCTTTACTGTCGCCTGAGGTGTACTGTAGAATTGGTCCTGCCAGGAAATTTTCTCAAATGCGTCCCTAAAGGCATGGGCTCTCGACATCGAAAAGCCATCAGAAAAATGTCTTAGTCTGAAAAAGCTTGAAGTTTTGAGCTGACTTTGGCGCTGGCCCTCTCCTAAACCCTGCAGGTCCCTGTACTCGATTCTATCCAACTTTTAGGTTATCTTTTTAGTCCGGTGCGTCGGTGTCGTTAAGATTTAGGAGCGCGCTCAAGGCTTCCAAGGCCACTTGCTTTCTTGGCTCCCACACAGTAAATGCCCCCATCCACGTTCAAACCCAGTGTCTTCAGTTTGGGAGCGATGAAACGGGGCATGGCTCACTCTCTTCATAGAAGATTCTTTCCGACATTCAAGTTTCCTAGTGGTTTGAGTGAAGAAAGTTCCGTTTCGCCTTCACAGAAACCACCAAGCACTTCAAAGGAAGCGCTTTCCCCTTGCTGAACAGATTCGAATCTCTTTTACTTCGACCCAGAACCGTTTCCATAAAGCCCCCTGGTAAAAACCATCGATAAGCGACGCGTCTGTCGCAAAGCTGAGCAGAGTGCGGCCGGCATCAGAGTTTTATGTGTATTTCTCCTCCACCGGTCCACTGCGCTCTCACTGTGAGCGCGCGTCCCATCGGTACCCGGTTTCATCTCTATGGCTGGCTGGCTGTGGCTGTGGCTGGGGGAGAGGAAACGCGGTGTCGGGGGGGGGGTGAGTGCGCTCGACCCCCGAACACCGACCCGTCTTGTCGTCATCGCGGCTCTAGAGAGAAATTCGAGTTTTTCTGGCCTGCTTTCGACTCTATCTATACCTAACCCGCCCACCACCCATCAACTGACGACTACCCGCCGCGCGCAGCACAGCACAACCGTTTCCTTCCATACGTATAGGAAATGGTCTGGTAAAAGTGTAGAATAGGTGCTCAGGAATTGTGTGAAGCAGGTTTTTTTTAGGTATCCCTTAAGCTGTGCCCCTGAAGGATCCTAGACGGAAATGTTTTATCGTAATATATATTTTTAAGGGTTGTTTGGAACACCACAGGAGCGCTCCCAGAAGGAATTCTCGAAACTGCGACATTTCCTCTCTCGTGGCTTTGCTGGCCTATTTTCCGCGGTTTTAGTTTGAAGCCCGTTTTTCTTGGGTTTTATATTTTTGACATACCGTGCCATCACGGTTGGCTTTACTTGTCGTTGATTTTTAGGCCATCGCCAATTCTTCTTCCGATTGAGTCCTTGTCGCCCAATGCTTCTCTACTGCACTTCTACACTACCTTGCACTACCACTTCCTATTACTGCCAGTTAATTGCCAGTTCGTTACGAACTGAGAGTTTTACTGGGTCCTCAGCCAACTTGAAGGTCAATTGGTGGAAATCCTCAGATTTTGAGCAGATCCTTTCGAAGTAGCAACTCTACTCCCTTCCAATCATTTTAAGGAGAATGAGGCGAATTGAAGGCGTGGCGCAATCTCTTATGAAGGTAATTTAGTTCTCTCACAAGAAATTTTCTGTATAACTCTTCAGTTAACCAGAACGAGGGTCAAATATGTTTTTTTGGTGATCTTCCAGATATTTACGTCATTTTTTTTCTAAAGAGCTATTTTTGCGCTCGCTACTCTTTAGGGCATTTCTTACTCTTCATGTTTTTCACTAATATTCCTCCTTTTTTTAAATCTTTTTTTTCATCCCACTTTTTTCGTTTATGAACAGTTCCTCTGTCCATTCTCTTGAACGGACTAGATTCCTTAGCTATTCGATGCGCGATGTTTGCAAAGGCGTTAGTTCCGATCCGTGGCGATATGCATCATCGTCGATGAGAACCCATACAGTCCAGAGTAGGCGGAGCTGGTGATGGCCACTCAGCCGAGTCACATAGCCGCGTCACCACTTAGAGTAGAAGAAAATCATCAGCAACCAGCAATTTGCATATTGTTGATGAACATCATGTGACGGTGATCTTATTATTCCAATCGTAGCCGTACATTTCGTCGCAGGACCCATGTGACCGGCACACAGCTGAAGCTCTCCGCGTTTACACAGCTGTACATGTACAGCTTGTCAATGAACGATTATTATTGTGTATAGTGTTTTTCGAAATCGGGTGGAACCATGGAGATATACGGTAGTCAAAGTTTGTCGTGTACGTGATCGTACCAACCGCGATCTTGATTACGGTAATCCGATTCTCTCTCTCACTAGGAAATGTTTTTCGACTTTTTTCCATCGAACATAACATTGATGTGTGCGAAAGTTAATAGTTCTCGATCAGGGATCTGTTCCGGATTCCTTTGATCTCTTTTTCCCCCCAGGGACGAGTTTTTCGGCACTGATCTTGGACAGAAAACAAGTTCCAAGCTGTGTGTTCTATGGAAAATCGTTTTCCCAGGACCTCTCAAAAAGTGATCAATGTCGATCAATAATCGATCGTCGGCAGATCAAATTTGCACTTTGGAATACTGTAAGCCATGAAGGTGTGGACTGAAAAATTCGAATATTGACCAGCTAGCTACCAGCGCCTGATACAGGACCAAATAGCCCCATGTTGACCCCTATCGTGCCCATAGGGCCTGCTCCCCCAGGCCCCTGTTGGTTCCTGGTGATCCCAGCGATCTCACCGTTTATCAGGATCACAGCCACACAACCGGGGCGATGACGACGTGTTGACGATCCAGGCGCGATATCGAGATCTGCAAGTTTTATCTGGTCGACCGCCTTTCATAACAGCCGCCCAAGACGATTTTTGTCGTGTTTTACAGAGCCAAGACCGCAATCACGGAAATTCGCTCCGAACTATAATAGCCGCTGATGGCCACTGCCTGCTGCAGTTCTTTTCAGAAATTTCTGCGTATGTTCCCTGAAAGCCTTCTCAAATTTCGCATTTTTTGGCTTTATTTTTTCCATGTTATTTTTGTCGAATTATCTCATTATTTTTGGGTTTTGCTTTGTTTGACTAGCGAATTGTTTGGAGAAAGGATATTTCCTCCCCTGCCCAGAAATTGGATTTTCATAGTATTTCAAGTTCAAGGGCTTCAAGGGTTTACTGAGTACCTCTACTTATCAGTAATCAATAAAATCCAATCAATACACTGGAGTAACCTTGCTCCCTTCCTGGGAATTGCTCCCGCTATTCAATGCGCCTACGTGGGTACGGTGCTTCCGCCATCGCATTGTCCTCGCAGCGCCTCGAGCAGCATCTACATTTGTTATTATATTAAGTGCACTTCGTTTCAGTTGAAATTATGTGCTTACGGTAGTCTTCCCTGTCATTACCGTAATCCACACATCAAATGTGTCGCGACTGTCTTGTCACAAGGGACAGCTTAACAACAAGTTTTCTCGGCAAGTTTTCAGTGTTGGTGGGTCTTTTGATCATGATGATATCGCTCACATTTTTAGTATTTATTTATTGATTTTCAGTTTTTCTATTCCTTCTATAATAGGTTCTGTTTGGTAACTACGTGTAGATTGCCTTTGAGTTCGTCCCCCCCATGACGTTGTTCCAAAAAGGGGGTATCGTTGTTTGCAGCACTCTTTGAAGAAAGCACTATCATCTTCGAAAACTTGCAGGCTCCCATTCAAAGAATGTTTATTGATTGATTTTTATTAAATTTTTATACACAAAACTTAAATATAATATTGTCATTATTATATATTATCAAATACTAGAGTTGTATAGACGAAAGATTGGTTGTTTGGTGGCCTTGAAAATCATGTCGATAGAAATGGGAAAACGCTGCTACCCATCTAATCATCCTGACGAATTCTGTTGGTGCTGAATGCATGGCGCACTCCAGAAGATCCAGAAGATCTTTTATACTTTCTCAAGGCTTTTCGATTATTTTCATCGATTCTGATTCGGGTTGGTTCAGCCGTAGGTACTGGGAATTCCGATTTACCCTTGTATGGAAAGAGTTTTCCCATTTAGCGGTTTTGGTCTCTTTGTTTACTTCTTTCGAACATCAAAATATTTTCAGTATCGTCTATCGATTAGCTTATGCTTGTCAATTATCAATCGATTAACACCGTTGAAGTTTAGATGTTACTTATCTCGCTTCGTAACCCATATATCCCTTCTTTGGTGGTCTCCGCCAAGGCATCGAAAGAAAGATACTAAAATCTCGGTAAGGTTCCGCTTTCCGACGGTTCCCTCAGAAAAAATCGGCGTCAAAGATTCCTTTCGGTGGTGCGCCACGTATTCGATTTCCAATCGCAATTGAAGAAACATTTGTATGAGCTAATTTGCGCAAGAAAATGGTGGCTTGCCGTTCTAATTCGAATTGTGGGTCATCGCGGATACTGGCTCGCTACCAAGTCTCTGACACGGAAGTACGAAAGAACTGATTGTCGTGGGCGGGATTCGATCCGGTATTTGGTTTGTAACCCATGTTTTGGTAACAGCGCCGTATGCCACTACGCTGGACGCCCGGTGCTTGCCTCGTTTCGTGCTTAATATAGTCAGCGTTCACAGTAGAAGGGCTGGTAGCCAAGCTTCCATCTTCATGAGGACGATACTGAAGCGCCCACTGGCGCGGCATACTATCTTTTCTCTAGGTTACGGAGAAAAAGTCCCTTAGGTCCCTCAGAATTCATTTGTTCTTGAATAGATCTTCACCATTCCTTTACATTCGGGGCTATCGTAAGGAGTTGGGAAAGTCTTTTAGGACAAACTAAAGGTTAAGAGGAGAAGTAGGAACCCGGTAAAGTTGAATTGTCAGCGCCTTGAAATCTCCCCCCCTTTTCCCGACCAAGTCAGCTGATCCCATTTTAACATTGTTTTACATTGTTCTATTTTACAGTCAGCTTTTCGAGGCATGCTGTTGGATTAGACGAAGAATTTCGAAGGAGATTTTTCTTTAGGAAGAAAGGCACACAGTGCATGACTCAAACGATTTCTCAACTTATCATTCTTAGGTCAGGCGTTCTCATGAATCACAGCGTGATGAAACATGGCGTCACCAAAATTTTTCTAGTGCAAGCCTCCCCCGTTTTTAACCCTCGTCGAGGGAGGCATTGCATGATAGTTTGGGAAACTTGGGAAAAAAGGAAATTTTCAAAAAGGGGACGGATCATATGAATCCATCTAAGAGGCACAGATCACACTACGGACATATTTTACCATACTGCAGTCAGAAAGCAGGACCTCCGGAAAAAGCCAAAGGCGAGTCGGGGCTCATGTATTTGGCGGCGGGGCATTGAAGTGAGTGAGCCAATACAGAATTGGGCTAAGCAAGGTAGCAACCTTTGCTTTTCTTGTGGGTTCTTATCCTATTATTTTTTTCAAGTTCTAGTGGTCGTTTACCAGCGATTTTTCAAAGTCCCCTAAGGACTTGGCGCGGATATCCTACAGGGCTCTGTGAAGCGATGAATTGTCTTGATCTTGAAAGTTCTCTATTTGAAAATATCTGAACAAACATGCCTAGGTGCCCTTTCTATGAATTCCTTGGGTTAGCGCAATTGCTCGACGTGGCTTCTTTTATCAACTAAGGCCTTGTTTGAAATGTCCTCCCTAAGGACTTGGCGCCGGTATACCTACAGGACAGTGAAGCGATAAAGATTTCTGAGATCCTCGGATCCTCTTCTAATCTAATACCTTGAAAACAATCTCACAAACCTTTCAGGTGGCCCTTCCTAGGCGACCTACCCTGCTCGGGTTTAGCGGCAATGTTCGACCGTGGTCTCCTGGCCTATCATTATATATGTGGCTAAGGAACTCTATCGTTCTCCTTCCCCTGTTGGGTGTTTGCTGATAGAGAGGGAACGTTTCACTGCCTCCCATCCCCTATAAGTGGATTCGCTTTCAGTTCGTGTGAGCTTCAGCGTCACGAGGCCAGTCTCATTCGGGGGAGCACTTTAGTCATTTAGCGTGCTGCTGCTGCGTTGACCGTGGTACGGCGACGTGATGGCGATTAATCTCGACATTGAAATTGGCTTCGCTTCGATGGGGGCAATCACTTTGAAACTATGTGGCTCGTGATTTGATTAGTTCTACATATGATTGTGTGGCGCGTGATTGCCTGGCCTTTGGGCCTGGCAATGGCGTTGCTGGTGGTCGCGCTGGTGGTCGTGCTGATGGTTGCTCCATCGTACAAACGGCCAGTGATCATTCCAAGCTGACCAACGTCAATCGGCCGCCTTCCATTCTCATAGAAGATTAGCATCTACACTCGACCGTCCTCGACGTCGTCCACAATGGCGACCTTTCTCCGGGTGGCCAACCGGTGGGCGACTTTTGACGCCTGCATCTGGTGGTGCGAGAGATTTCCGCAGGATTTGCAGGCGTTAGCTCTTTTCTATTTTTAAACCCCAATGAATTATGTTCCATTTCAGCATTATTTTCATTACTCATAGCATGTTGAATCGCATAAATTTAGCTTCCGTTTTCAATTCCTTATAATGGTTAGAGACGCAGGGGAAATTGAAACTCGCTGAAAAAACCCGTAGAGTTGACGGGTTGTCTACCAGTAGGTTTTTAGGCCCATTTCGGTGGAATTATATCCCTTCACGCGGTAGAAACGCAAAGGATCTACGCTAAGGCAAGCGGAACTTTCCCTTTCTTCCATCCCTTGAAGGCTTTTGGGTAGAGACGCAGAACAAGTTTATCTGTTTCTTTTCTCCCAGGACTACCGTCGTGGAACATACTTGTTTTTCCACTTGCATGGTTTGTTGAACCAATTAGTTATATTTATTAGGCATACGATGTCAGAGACGCAGAGGAACTTTGTATCTCTGGAGTGACATAAGCGAGAGATTTCATCTGAGTCAAGCACTCCTTTTCAAGAATTTCAGCTCCTATTTCCAGCTCCTATCTGATTGAATAAGAGCACCTGAAAATAGTTAACAGTAGATACTTGTTTTTACTTTTTCCTTCAGTTAGCTAAAGGTACAGACGCAGACAGGTCAAAAAACTCTGCTTCTCTGGCACGACTTGTCCTCCCTGTTCGAAGAAGGTTGTCCATTTAGGTGACGTGGAATTTGCTTATTATTTTAAACCTCCTAAGAATTTCCATGGTAGAATTTCCCCCTCTTACTATTCCAGTAGTACTCCCAGTGTGGGCATATTAGCTCCCCGAAAGCGTGGAAGCTTACCTGTGCCTTTAGGTCTGCCCTAAATTACCTTCAGGAAAACATTCTTCTCCCACAAACGATTTCTTGCCTTTCCACAGGAATCTCGGCTAGAGACGCAGAGGATATCGGTCTACCTGGTCTCTAACTCTCGGCTACCGTAATCCGTTAGAGGAGCAGCTCTCCTTTTACACTCCATAAATTCTTTATGAATAGTCAGCAATATATGTAAATATTTATGGATGAATATGGGAGGTCCCACAATTTCCCACTGTGAATTGTGCTAGCACGGAGAATCTGTGATGATTTGCTTAATTTGAAATCACCTGCGACGTAGATAACTATGTGACCGAGCTAGCTGTCAGTCACAAAGAAGAACCAATCGATAAATCGATCAATGTATCGATTTGGCCGCTCTTTCTCTGTCAACATTCCATTCTCTGATCCGATGAAAGCGAATCATCCCAGCTGTTCATCAGCGGTGATGTTTCGTAATTCATGAAGCTCATGCAACTACTGTGTGAATGATGTGTCCTGCGTCACTGATGTACTGTGTACTCTGCTTCTCTGCACTCTAGCTTCCATTGTCTATTATGATAGTCCGGTACCTTCATTTTCTTCCGTAATTCACTACAACTGACTGGCACTGTTCAGTCTTTGAAGTGATTTACAGGTGTTTTTCTTCGTATGAGTTCGTCTTTATTCGTTGAACTACAGTAATCCATCATATCCGCTCTCCTGGTGGTGTAATTGCGACTTCTGACTACCGTAATCAAATCTCTATTTACACAATTGTTGTCATATCTTTCTCGTCATGAATTGAATTTCATTATGTTGACGTAGTTATTTCAAAAGAATTCTTTGATTCTATAATGTCGTCTTTGAGATTCCGCTACCGTACCCCGGCAATCTTCAAATTTGATTTATCTTCCTAGCGGCGCTGCTGTATTGAAAACTTCTAAGAGATATCTACGTTCCTTCAATCATTTTCCATTGATTGTCCATCAATCGATATATTGATCTCTGATATTATATCGCTGTCGTTTCTCGCATCGTCTCTTATCAGCGCTGCTGTGTTGCAACGGTCTTTGCTCTTCGGCATACCTCGAGATCTGCTCGCGTCGTCGTTCTTGTAACTCTCCCGCATATATTGATTGATATTGATCGGTGTAATGTCATTACAAAATATCGATTTCATTTTTTTCAGTGTGATGAACACTCTGATGCAGATGGGTCCAATGATGGTAATGGAGGGTCCAAACGGTATGCATCAAGCGTTTCCACAACCATCGCAACATATTCAACAACAACCGCCGATCACTTCCAGTATGAACAGATCACAAAGGTCAGTCGATCGATCAATATATTGATCGATTCAGCTTTTATAAAATGTTGACGTTGATTAATGGCATTGTGACACACTGTTTCATCTCCGCACAACGAATGAATCAGATCGCGAAGCGTTGCAAATGCTCTGGTCCGTATCGTTACGAATCGATCGGTAATTCGGGAAATTAATCAATAATTGATAAACTGATATACATGTACAAGTTAGCATTACCGGCAAGTATCACCCGGTATCGAAATTATAGACGTCTCGATCTCTGTGATGGTAAGCGCTGCGAAGTAACTATTTGTCCCTATAAGATGCAGTGGATACATTAAAGGGCGATATTTGTCGAATTTTCGACCAGTTTTTTAGGGCTAAAAATTAGGATAATATTTGTACAGGTCGTACACGAAAATGCTTGTCAATCAGCAGTTCCCCGAAATCGTGAACAATATGTTCACAGCTGGTTGGCTTCATTTATAGGAAAACATGTAAATGAAGGTTAGAGGCAGAGAAGCAGAGACAGAATCAGAGACGCATGGGAGAATCGTTGTACGATTAGGTCTATGAAAAATTACATGTGTCGAATTAAAATGTTCTCTCGTGAAGGACGTTCTATGAAGGACATCGAATCAACAAGGTTACCTTGTAAGAATGTCGCTTTTCTCTGTCCGAGTTTTTTTTTTCTCGGCTGGGATTACATGACATGGCAGAAATCCTCTGCGTCTCTGATCTCGACGATCTTTCGCGCTACGTCATCAAACCTGCTGGCGCTATGGAGTTTCGCATTCCTTTTGGGTTTCTCAAAAAAGTTACCGGAAGGATCAAAGGACCTGGAAACTGTCGATTTCTCTGCTCCCTCTCGCCGAGACTAGTTTCCATATCTGACTTTTCTTTTTTCATACTGTAGTTATCTCGGAGACGAAGGTCATGTGACCCGACTTTAAAAATCTCATGAAAGATTGGTTATTATTGATTAATTGATCGCTTTTCAGATGTGGTGTATGTCGTGGCTGTCAGTGTAAGCCATGTGGACAGTGCACGTACTGCCAAGATAGCCCACAATTCGGCGGTCCAGGCGTCAAAAAGCAGAGCTGTATCGAAAGGAGGTGTTTGCGTGTGTTAGAAAACAGACTACAGGTAATTGTGAAGCCTTGAAGGCTTTAACCGCCCCTTCAAGTCACGAAAACTTCGAGTAATATGAGCTTCGTTTCAGAGAGATGCGCCCACGTTCAAGGCACGTGTCGGATGTAATCAATGTGAAGATTGCAGAATGCCCGATTGTCAAATTTGTCTAGTCTGTTTAGATAAAAGGTGAGGTCCTGAACAGATCAGACCTACCAGAGCTACCGTAATACAGTGGTCTTTAGTGAAGGTCAATTGAGTTTTC
>MU891534.1:0-20251 GCA_036418205.1 Ostertagia ostertagi
CCTGGGATGCGTGCTATAGCGGGCGGAGCAAACCTGGTTTTTTTTTTATAATTGTCGTTTAATCAACCAGATGGAGCAATGGAGGTAAACGAGAAAAGCTGCAGCTTCTATGATTCCCCTCACTCGGAATGATAGGCGCTCTTTTAATATAGGGCATTAAAATGTTTCATGAAATTGTCATACGTTTTTTCAGCCTTTTTTTCACAGCCACAAGTTGTTTTTTTCTTTCGTCCTCTTCCATTAGAGAGTTCCATATCATAGATGCAGTTGAGCTACTGAATCGCGGTGCAATCCTCTGCAATAGCTAAACTCGCTGCAGTCTCGCTGGATTTGCGTAGAGTGCCGGCTACAGTGCATAGGTGGAGCTGCATGCAGTGCAGCGTTGAGCCTGGGTGACCCGAATTTTTGATTTCGGCTCCGCCTACTTCAACACATTCTGTGAGCATTTGACCCCCCCCCCTTACTCGCCAGCTCTACAAAATCTTCCTCGTATTGCAGGGAGCCAAGAGTTGTGAATTTTTTTGATGATCGGTCCTCAGTATGGTGCACGTAATACCCGTCATGGGTGTAGCTCGTAGCATGACTAGAAAACCCTACAATTCTTTTTTCATAATTACTGCTGTTCGTGGTAGGCCGATATTGTACAAAAGTTGTGTACTGCTGGTCTAACAGCTGATCTCAAGTGCCCGGTAAACTTTTAAGTGGGCTCAAAGCAGATGAGTACAGTGCATTGAAAAACTTCACTGAAGATTGCCAAGCATTAGGGTACAGTCCTTCAAGAGCTGTGTAAGTAAATTTGAGAGCAAAGTTTTGAAGGAATCCAGGAACCAGGAGATTTTTGCCTTCTTTCTCAGCATGAATATGTGATCCTGGAGACAACCCACAAAGTTTCACGCACGAAGATTCGGTTTCCAAAGAGAAACAAACTTACGAAAACCACACTCTATGGACAATCGAAGGTAAGTCGCGCGGAGCCAAAGGCGGGGCATGGAAAGAAGTGCGCCTTGGGGCGGCTACGTATCAGGCGACGCAATGAAAGAATCGGGTTAAAGCGTTCGATTTTGGAGAATAGAGACAAAACGATCGATAGAATAGGATGCAGTAGAAGTGTGAGATGTGAATGCAATAAGTCAAAAGGCCAGAAAGAGTTTCTAGTGACAGCACTCCGTGAACCAAGTGGAAGCCCGCGCCAGCATTTGTGACAGATGTCCGGCGGGAATTTGAACGCGTAGCAGCCCTTCCGGTTTTTCGAATTGTTTACCAAAACAAATGCAATTTTTTGTTCTTTTCGTTCTTATCGTGGATGATGGGTCTCAAGCCAGTGATTTATGGCTGAGATAGAATCATGATTTTTGCCGGGAAGGATTTCTTTAATAGCGCGATACTAAGCCAAGGAGTCATCGTAGATTCTTTTTCAGCAGGCTGACAGGCTTTCAGGCTGGCGTCAAAGAAGAATCGATGAGGCATAAAGGTCGAGGAAAGGGAAGCCCACCTAGTGGGAAGACAGGTGGACCACCTAAGGGTGCGGACCAACATGCAATTCGCAGGGAGGCATATGCCCCGGCGATATAGCATGGGCATCCCCACGGCGCTATCGACAAGGCACGCCTACCACCGACTGTCTACTGCTACTCGCCGCAGGTCTCTGTAGCCGTTTAGCAGAGAGAGGGCATCAGCGCTGAAGAGAGCAGCACCGATGAGAGTCGCACCAATGCACAATTCGGAGGGCAAGGAAACGGTCCCATTTCATGGGTTCTGAGCTGTTCCCCATAGTTTTTCTTCGCACCACCGCCACTGACCATCTCTACCTTGCATTTTATGGGCTTTCTTCCCATCGTAAATCCCCCTTCGGAACTTCCATCTTACCTTACAAAGTCAATTACATATTTTTAGCATTATTAACGATTAATCGGTTTTGTTGTTCGGACAGATAATATGTCAAAATGAACACAGGCCCACCGTCGAGGATCTTTGTGGAAGAAACGTCTTTTCCTGCCATCCTGAATAGCAAACGAATTAGTGGACCATCCTTGGGCATTGATTGCAGTCGCCTTCATTACTCTTTAGGTTCATCCTCCCTCAGAAGTATGTTCTCCTAAATAATGCACTGAATTAAGCTTCTTCCACCACACCTGGACATAAGCTAGGACGGCTCACTATGAATTCCACGAGAGAAATCCAGTTGAAAATGTTCAAATCTGTGAATGAGTGCTCTTAGCGATGTGATGGCCTGATGAATCTCTGCCGCTGGGGATAAGCGGCCATTACCGCACGACCACAGCGGTTTATCCTTTCACCGGTGCCGCTCACCGTACCGTATCCTCTGCTATCTGTCAGTGTCTGTCGGCTTGTGTCTCTGTGTCTATGTGTATGATAACTGGTTGTTGTTGCGATTGTGTGGGTTTCTGTCATTCGGGTACTTGTGACGAGAGCTTCCGTCCCCCTCCGCGCGGTTGCGCTCGCTGCTGAACGCTGCTTCTCTTCATGCTCTCTAAGCCAAAGTGGGCCAACAGCGCTCATCGGTTGCCAGAACTTATCTTTCGCTCTAACGACCTTCTAAGTCCCATCCAAGAGTGGCCTCCTATATCTCAAATTATTCTCTGTATTCGTTATTTTCGGCCACCCAGCCGCTTTTTCACCCCGGCTACTTCTTCTTTTTGTTGTGACCTTTTTCGAGTAGGGCCATATATATGTAGGATAGTATGAGCTCCATCGCTGCATTTTGTTAGCAACATAAAGGTTGTTTTGGCATGAGCTTCAAAGCCCATTTTTCCCCCTAGTCCAACCGTCCTTTTTTGGCATTTCATCTACCCAGAAATAAAGGCGCCAGTGTGGAGAGAAGAGAGACTACCGATATGGAGGCAGCGAAATTTTTCCATCAGTGTTCCCATTATGGTTTCCATGGGTCCGGTGCTTAACACATCGGCCAAAATGCCGCATTGGCCAGCGGTCGCCCGGCTACGTTCGGGTAGTTTTCCGAGGACTTCTACAGTGGATCAGCTTTTTCCCAAGTTCCGTCGAGAACAAGTCGACTTGGCAGCATCACTTTCGGTGTGTTTCATTGCTGTTAAAATGTCGCGAGAGACTGTAAGGTCAATTCTGAAATGTAATGGCGAGGGGTAGTCCGACAAACGAGAAGGGGTTACCAGATCGGGTAAAAGCGAAAACAGTGCACCAGCAACAGTTGCGTGTTACCATCCAGCAATAAGTAATATAGATTTTTTAATCCCTTCACTGGCCGCCTGACACCCGAGAACACATATTTTTGGCCGAGCTTTTTCATGTAGGCTGAGATATAGCACAACCAAACGTGCTCCTTGGACGATTGTCTTTCATTATCCGGCTCCCTGTCTGTCTAACCATACTTAGAAGCTAGGATAACTAAGATTAGAAATGGTTACGCCCTTTGGGATACACCATGCATCCGACTTCTCTATGGAACCACAGTAGCACTTCAAATGGGCACTTGGCTTATGGGCGAAAAGTTAGTGGTAATAAGCGCCACTGTCACTGCAGACACTGTCGAAGAAAAATCATCGATAGGTTCTCACACAGAACAACCAAGCCTTGCACCTTTTTGCTGATTAAATGGTAGTTAATCCATTGTTAAGAAAATTAACAGACTGTACATCGACTGGCTCCCAGAATACGATGCATAGACCAAATATGGGCACTCACGTGCGTAAGGGGGACATTTAAGACATTACATTCAAAAACCGCTAGTAGGTGACACCATGACTAACAAGGGGGGTCTTTCAGGGCAAGCCGCGCTTTTTGGAAACGGTTTCTTGCATATTGTAGGGACGCATGTATGGACCACAAAACCATGTTTCGTTTTCGCTGAACGGTTTTAGTAGTACCAAAAAAGTGGTGAATGATACCCTTGATGGTTCGATGGTTCCCCCCGCGGCGACTAAATTTTGCAATCAAGGTTGGCGGCCACTTGTTGGCTTCAAAATGGTCCTGACGATGAATATGACATCTGATTTTGACATTTAGCGCGATTTGGCACCAACCCAAATGCAAAATTTAGTCGCCACGGGGGATCGAACCATTAACAGTACCTTACTTCTTTTTTGGTACTGCTAAAACCGTTCAGCGAAAATGAAACATGGTTTTGTGTTCCCTACATGCGTCCCTACAATATGCAAGAAACCGTTTTGAAAAAGCGCGGCTTGCCCTGAAAGACCTCCCTTGTAGCCCAGGAGTAGGGAGAAACGCCCCGAAGAAACGCCATGTTGCTCATCACATCGTCCTCAGAGTCCGTTCCCATTCCAAAGGCTTGATTCCAAGTTTTGTAAAAGGCTCACTCACCTAAGTGTCTCCCTACCGACATGAGCGCGATGCACGGACCAAATATGCATCCAAAGGCAATGAGATGTTGTATGAAAGTTGAAAGCGGGGCGCATTCTCAAGTGGGCTCTATTAGAGCTTACAATTAGTCACGTTCTTCTCTGAGTCATACAAAAGCTGCGGTGAGCAGCCGATGTTCAGTTCAGTGTTGGTTAAGCAAGCAAGTTTGGCACCAATAAATTGACTCAAAATGATTCATTAGGTTTGTTCGCGCGGTGGAATTCGGAGCGAGCGTGGCACCCCAATCCTGCCCTTCACACGTTTTCAAATTGAACTCCACGCTTGAGTTACACCTTGCCTTATTCTGAGTGGCCCTCTTGCTTATGACCGATATCGCCATATTCCCATTTCATTTACTTTGGCTAGTGTAGGATGAGAGGGTGGAACGATGCCCATTTCGGCGAAGGTTGAAGAACAATGACTCCTCTGGCCTTCGCCATCAATTAACCCCTTCCGCTGAGCCAAAGGCTGCCTAGGCTCCCATTTGAGGCTATTACAGGGCCGGATGTGGACACGTGCACAGTTCCAACACAGTGTTGTAGACGAGGCCTCCCGTAATGTTTGTAGCGCTGTGTGTTTGCCATAAATCTGCCGCCTTCTCCGAATGAATCGCAACCAACAGATCGCGGTTCATTCTGGGATTACCAAACCATACCGAGCGTTTACTCCGCCATTGTTACCCTTTTTTCACTTCATACAATAATTAACATTCACAAACATGTTCCGTAGCAACAGATAATCTTACATCTGGGTGGGGAGAGGACTATCGGGGCAAAAACTAACCCATATTAACGATCTCGGGATCTCATACTGCCATTAAAGAATAAATATTGTACCTCTAACTCCACTTTTATGATTCACGATCGCAAAAGTCTAGAGATGGCCTTCCGCGTTAGCTCTTGAAGGTTCGACTTTTCGATGGGTTCTCATGTTCTCTCGGTTGATTGCTTTTTTTTATCTTTTTTGCCATCTTTCCTTGCACGAACAGTAAATTTAATCTTTCGCTTTACCTCACTTCCTTTTTTTCATGCTCATAAATTTATTCCTATAGGTGATTCTCGAGCGCACGCCTTGCCTTTGCGGCGCTTTTTCCTGGTTCTCAGGCACTTGTCAGAATCTCCATTAACCGTTCCTGAAACCGCTTTTAGCTCTGAAACAATCGGGAATGGTTGGTTCTCATTTGTTCTGATGGCGATCGGATCTTTTGTGAATGCGTTTGATAGTACGGGGTAAAACTAAGTGGTGGTGAAGAAGGTCGTGCGCACGTTTGGCAAAAGCTGTTTGCCTTCGGCGGGTCGGACTCTCCAGATCTCAGCGATTTTGAGATCGATTGCGACGATCCTCTTATCACTACGAGCATTTTCTCTGATTTTTGCTCCCGATTATCTCTTTTTTTCCTCTCTGTACCACATCACTCTCAACTCATGATACCTTTCAATACTCGTCTGCAACCAGTATTCCATAGGCAATCAATAAACATTCGACTGGATGAAGTCTTCCTCGTCGGGCTGTTGCCTGAAACATTTGTCACTCTTTAAGACCTTGACTTATATAATAACTTATATCGCCGCTGCGAATCACGGGTGTCTCTCGGTGAGAGTTGCGTGCTACTTCTTGGGGGGCTGGTCCGCGGAGTCAACCTGGACAAAGGCCCGGTCTCTCCTGCTAACCATATGGCAAAATCGCTTTTTTCAGAGCCCGATATCGAGACTAAAACAACCTATCTACCTGACTAGCCTATCAAGTCGCTCAATCCAAATGATGTTCAGGAATCAAAGGTTAATTGAATAATCATTCATCGACTTTTGGGCCTTTTTAGGATTGTGTGAGGGGGCGTTAAGGAGGATGGCTATGTTTCTCTCTTGGAAAATGTTGACAATCGTACAATATTTATTTGCAATTATTATTGATCTCAAGTCTTTGAAAAAGTCCATGCTCCCTCTCTCCAGATTGCTGTACGCTTTTGAGTCGATAAAGCTTTTATCGCGATTAAAGACGTATGACTACCATCTGGTAGTGATCTGCAGCGCAAAATCCTCTTTGCACGACGGCCAACGATCCCCAGAGGATTTTCTTCTCTGTTGTCTCTCCACTTACACATCTCGAAAAAAAAAACTCATTAGACCTCATAAATACGCAAAATTGCTGTTCTCGGCTGACCTTGCGATAATGAGCCATCCCTGCTGAAGACTGACATGAACGTCTTCATGCGGGGCCATTTCCATCATATCGTCGAATTCTCTGGGGCCTTTTATGGTCATAACTCAACATAAACTCGCTTTTTCTTCTCGAATTACTTGTACTTGGAGTTCCTTGAAAGTTTACTTCTCTCATTCGCCCACTATTCGATAAAAGCTTTCCCACATGTGTCGCATGGAAATCCATATGTTTGTGTCCAGATTTCTCAGGCATTGTGACGTGCTTCCGGGACCGACTTTTCCGATTATTTCTGCCCTATCATCTCGTATATAATGAGTTTTGCTGACCTCTCGAGACCTCTACTCGTGCTCTTCCGAAAAGTATCGTCACCTAGTTGTGCTCATTGGATCCTTCAGGGTTAAATGGCTCGACTGGGAGCATGGTTGCTGACGGCCGTCATGGCCACACTGGCAATCAACTCCGCGGTAGCCACCAACTGCTCAGCTGCCGACGCGACCCGAAACTGCATCGACGGTCTTGTCGTGCCCATCTGGTGAGTGTCAGCTCGAATACAAAATTATAGCACCTTCGGACAATTTTGGGAGGCTAAATTTCACGCCAGAAGGAGAAGTTGCGCTCCAACAAATCCCTTGGCGATTTTAGAACTGATTTTCAAAGAGTCACGGAAGCTATCCTCCCATTCAAAAAGCGAGAAAGTGTTGGGTGCAGACCATACACCACAAGTGACGGCAGCATCCGAGTAAATCTGGTTAGTAGCGATTCATAGTGGTAGCTGATAGTTGGTAAATGATAGCAGTAATTAGTGACAACAGACAGAATACAGCTGCAACAGGTCAATCATTTCATTGGCGAAAATCATTTACATTTAATGACGGCCGTCGTCACTTGTGGTGTATAGTCTGCACCCGACGCTTTTTCGCTTTTTGAAAGGCAGGGCACATAGCCACGTTAATATTTTTGATGGTTATTATGTAGCCCATCTCCGTGAGCCTAATTCAATCCAGCTCTTACATGCTTCGTTTCTGGGCATCACTGGTTTTCCATAATGAAATAGGTGTTTAATCAAGATGCCAGTTTGATTGAAAGAATGGATTGATCGCTTCACTACGGTGGTTCATTTATCAAATTCACTAGCAGGCCCGCTTCAGCAGCGACGAAGACCACATGCAGCCAGTCTGCCGCGACCATCCATGAAATCTGAGAATGTGGCTTCGTAAGCACCAAAAAACTAGGGAGCTATATTAACAAAGACGAGAAAATGCAGGAGCGTTCTTCATTTGAACTTACCCATGCCATCAGTTTCAAGTGGGGAAATGCAACATGCTACTTTCAGTACCGGTTGGTAGATTACAATACTACTGGGCGTCTCAAAACAACTTACATCGGCGTAGCCACTTATCATTGTGATCTTATAAATATGAAATACAACCTCCAGAGGGATAATTATGTGAAAAAGCTGCAGGAGGAAGCGGAGCTGTGTGACCTTGGTCAAGTCCCGAATGAGCCATGCATTCAATTTACATCCAGAATCGTGAGGATTCACAGATATTGCTTATACCGCTACTTTCAATGTCGCCACCAAAACGTTATGATCAACCCAAAAGATTGAAAGATCGCTGTATGGCCCGCGCTTGACCAGATCCAGGGTTTAGACCACAGACAGTGTACGTGTGGCAATGGGCCTTTCTCTGCCCCTTTGCTTTCCAGTATCATCCAAGAGCCTGCCATGTTGTTGAAGGAACGTAAATGTAACTCCACCCCTAAAACTCGAGTTGTCGGCTACAGTCTGAAATAATAATTTTTGAGTCCCGAATTACAGAACTTGTATCCCCTTTGTGGTAGAAATTTGAATCTTATCTCTGTTCATGGATGAAAGCAAATGGTGCATCTTTTCACTAGAATGGTCCATTAGATCAAATCTGGGTCTCGAAATATTCCGTGGCCAACCAGGCCATCAATATGTTCCTTTGGTCGCTACCAAAGTCGGCTAAGAAGATGTAAACCCCCCCCCCAGCCTTTTACATTTACATCGGCTCTACTCAGGAAATCGTTGCATGTTGACCGCCTTCAAGTGCTTTAACGATTCTGAGTGGAAGTAGAATGCGTGGCGTACCCCGACATGAGATTGAGCGCCTAATGCCTTGAATGTCTTCCTTGGTGCTATACAAGTGGGGTGGGCACGCCGCATTTTTTGAACAGAAATGTATGTAAGTGGGACTGCTGCCCGCTACTATACTGTCACGAGAATCGGGGAATTCGTGAGCCAGGGGGAGTGTAGCCAATCTAGGGGGGTGGGGGGGGGGGGTGAGGCAGCTACTTGACATGCGTGAAAAGTTGAACGTGCCCACCCCACATGTATAGCACCTTTTCCTTTTATCTCTGGTTCATGCATGAAAAAATGGTTTACCCTATAGCAAATGTGCTGATCTGAAGCTGGAGAGGAATTTCAAAAGTTCTTTCTGTGAGAAAGAGTCAAGGAACGTTCCGTCGATATGTCTCCTTGTCGCGCTCACCATCGCTATGTTTGATCTGCTCGACTTTTTCTTGATGACCTCATACTGTGATTGAGCTATCACCGCACAAATATAAAACATTGAAGTCAGCTGAAATTCGAAGTGCTGACATTTCTCTGCGCGTCCAATAGTGCGAGAGTTTTCTGCGCAATTTACCCACATTGATCTGTACACAAAGGTCCAGGAAAGATTTGATTTGCCAAAAAAATGTTCTTGGTAATTCTGAACTTTCCTGGGTGTCAGCCGAATAACAGCAGCATAGGCGCCGGTAGTGTCGAATTGGTGGCTTTTCTAGCTCGAAGATTAGACAAGAAGTGCGAAGGAGAACCTGATTGGTTGAAAAAGCCAGAAGC
The DNA here is from genome assembly GCA_036418205.1 of Ostertagia ostertagi. Lineage (NCBI taxonomy): Eukaryota > Metazoa > Nematoda > Chromadorea > Rhabditida > Trichostrongylidae > Ostertagia > Ostertagia ostertagi. The sequence continues at coordinate 9,380 of MU891534.1, forward strand.
GACATAGAGAACACTCACGTTTTTCTTGTAAGGTCGGCCGTGGTAGCATGGAGAGACATTGCTCTGCGGGCGTTGTGAAATGCGAATGAGCACACCGTGCACGAGAGGCTACAGACAATAAGCGCGCCGCGATTGGCAGCGGTCGCAGCGGTCAAGCAAGGGCATAAGCTCCTTTGTCACGCATTCTAACTGCAACAATACCACAAGCCTTGTGAATAGAGTTCCTCTACCTCACTTATGATTAGACAGAGAGTTTCTTTGAAGGTCTAATTGCTCTAAGGAACCAGTACCTTTGACAATCTTGCCAGTGCGAAGCAGTCATTAGCTATTGCGCTACCAGGTGGCTAAAGGGTGTTAACCAGAGTTATTCGTCCGTTCGCACTATTCTAACATGGGGGCCGCAGATGTGATTTCGGGAGGGGGTCATATATGCGATTTCAGGAGGGGGTCGCATTTTTGGGGTTGAGCGAAGTCAATAATCTTTTGAGAAGTGCGAACAAAAGTTGTCAAAAGGGTTGACATTTAGACGAGGTTTGGCGAATTTGTTGGAAGTTCTGAAGTTGTGTGTTTGCCACTCCATTATATGTACTAATTTATCTCTCCTCCACCCCTCCCTCCCTCCCTCCTTCCCCAACCCCCACAGTTTCGGAGGAAATCGGGCGAAGTTGGGCTGTGTCCTGTATGGACTGGCTTCAAACGCTGTGGAAACAGCTATGATGGTGAGGGTGGCGGTCGGAGAAGGGAAAAGGGGATCGTATTGAGAACCTTCTAATACTGATGGTGGTGATGGGGGGATGGTCGCAAAATTTTTGAAAAGTGCGAACGTGACGGTTGACCCTGGTGTTAACCTTTCCCGCAACAGACGACCACGCTGCTAGTTACATTTCGCAACTCATTTCGTTATTCGTGTTCCGCCATCAAAATTGTAGAAGGGAAGCCTGTTAGATCTATGTAGGGGATAAAAAGAAGTCGTGTCAGAAATTTTGCCTCAATCACTACTTTCAAAACTGAGGTAGTTTTTGGAAATAAATGTTTGTTGTTTTTTTTTAAATTTGCAAAATTTCAGGCGACCATTTCTCGACCTGAGCGCCGGAGACAAGATCATCCGTGGTCTAATCTACTTCATCGTTATTGCCTACTGCTTCTTAGGCGTATCAATTGTGGCTGATCGTTTCATGAGCAGTATCGAAGTTATTACCAGGTATGTTAATATATTATAGTGCTGATAAAAGATGCTTTCTGTTATTCCACGAAAATGTCGAAAAACTAAGGAAGTTCGTGGCGGGGCTGCTGAATTTTTCAAGCGCTTTTTACGGAATTCTTTCAAGTGCATTTCTTTTAACACTATAACGGAAGTGGTTCTCACGCAAAAGTCTCAAGCGCTAGGTTAACGACCATGGGAGAATTTTAACACATTGACGAAAGCGCGCGTTTTGGCTGTTGTGGCCGCGTGGGACATGAGCAGTCTGTTGGGAGCGATCTCTGAGACGCGCACCGCGTACCACAGTCCAACTAGGAGCGTTTGTCGGAATTCAACACTGAACGCACCGAAATAGGAGGGCAATGGGAGCTGGGAGGGGGGTCAGTGGGCATCGCGGCACACAACCTCTTTGTGCCCCTCTAGAAGAGTAATCCCTATTACGAAAATACAGGCCGTTAAGCAAAGGAATATTAGTGATCCAACGAAAGTGGAACGTAGGGTTAGCCAAGCCGGAAGTGGAGCCGAGGGACAAGTCCAAAATGACGGCATATGACTTTCTCGTTTACGACTTTCGAGGGGGGCTTCAACTACGCCGGTGCGTCGCTGCCTCTATCCTTCCTCCCACCTTCAAAGCGCTCAAAACAGCTTAGTTTCAAATGCATATCTAACCAATTCATGGACCCTACTTTGACTCGTTAACATTAATCATCAATGTAAACCTATCCAATTACTGCAGAAGCCGCGCATCGCTAGAAAGTATGCCCCAACGCGAGGCTCGCGACCACCGCTCAATTCCTGCGTGCCTCAAAGGAACACTGTCCAGCTTTGTCGTAATGTTTATTTCGCAAACTTGTAACAATATAATCGCAGAGTTCCATGTAGAATTCCAAAACCTATTCATAGGAAAGAAAATTAGTCGTGAAACGCCAAGGTCAACGATCCCAATGCAGGTACCACTACAATATCGAACGATACAGTTCGAATCCTGACTCTCCATGGCGACTGGGAGTTTTATGGAGTGTTTACTACAGCACTTCATATTTAGCCGGATGGAGGTGGTGGAGTAATACGTGGCATCAGTAATAAAATGCACGGTCTGGAGATCTAATCCCCGTTCAAATCTCGCCCAAACCAACTGAGAGCCTTTCATCCTTCTGACGTCGATTACTTGCTGACAAACTCGTCCGGAAACTTAAACTCACCAGTTCGCATCTAGCCTATATAGCGACTGGGTTCACTGAAAATCACTGGAGGATCATATACTTGATCGTCCTTCCAAGCCAAAGCAACACTCGCAGGGAATAGAAATTTGGTGGCGCACCACCAAAATGGCCCCCATAAAGGAATTTCAGTAAAAACTATGGATTTGTTGTAGAGAGGCCTGTTCCGTGTTCACTAGTTCATTAGAAGATACGGATACTTTAGTGCACAATGGACTCTGGAATCCTTTTTGAAATCACTCAGCGAGATGCACATTTTTGGTAGATTCTCATCTGTTTGACAAACGATGCAATGTACGAGATGAGGGTTGCATTCTACTGTCTTTGCTGTGACGAACTTTTGCCATCAACCATACTGCCCAAATCATTTCACTGCTCTTGCTTCTTCACATGCCCGCAATCTTGGTAAATAATACTATGAATCGGACCATCCAACTGCTACGAAGCTTACAGACTCGATAATCATATGCTAAGATTTCAATCCGTAAAATGTACCCAGAGGAGAGTGAATGAATCCCAGCCTAGGGTAGCTGTGCATTTAACCTCACTTACTTTGATAAGGAGTCTCCACTACCTTATATGGCTTCCTCCGTCAAAGCAAAATTGAACAGTGCTTACCGAAGTACAAATCTCGTTCCAATTCATATCATTCGATTTCCAAAAAGCATCGCCCACTTGCTTATTTTTCAGGCTCTTCGCCTCGTGAATTTTGCTCTCCATCATGAGTTAGACATGATTAGGTCATAATTTATGTTAGAAACAAATACACTATCTATGATTCGGAGTACAACAGTAATGCAATAAATACCTTGACTATAGTAGTGCAAGTCTTTAGCCTTACAGTAAAGCAAGAAGCATTCGAGAAGCCGGTTCTTGACCCAACACCATCGTCGGATCAGCCGCTTTTAATCTGTTCATGATCATCGCCATCTGTGTTGCGGTAAATTCCCAGGGAGAAGTTCGTCGGCAAAAACATTTGGATGTGTTTTTCGTAACCGCTTCATGGTAAGTTCACAAAATCACCATTACTTCACGGTCATACACTGCTTATTCGTGTTGAATAGCTCGTCAATTTCTACCCCCAGATTTGTACAACTTTTGAGAAGTTTGGCAATTGGTGGCGAAAGGCCCACAACCCGAGAAATGGGCCCCTTCCTTGCCCGTTGATTTGAGCATTGATGCGACTATCATCGCTGTGCCCTCTTCAACACTACGCTCTCTCACCTATCTAATCACTCGCCACGTATAGACCTGCGGCGAGTGATCAGATGATCGGTGGGCGTGCACTGGCCCACCGCGCCAAGATTGAGCCTTAATAGGTCGCCGAGGTCAACTCCTTCGGTGCCAATTGCGCTTCAGTCCGCACCCTTAGGAGGTCCGCGGGTTCCTCAATCTAGGTCAATTACTCCTTCTTTCCGATCTCCATCTTCCCAATCGTGATTCGTACTCTAAGTCTCACAGTATCGCACCTCCGCACTGGAGATTTCCTTCTCACTCTAGGAGACTACTTTTTAGCACCTACGTACCTATTACCTCCCGAATTGTGGCTTTAGGGGTTTTGTAAAGTATACGTAAAGCTCAGCGAACAGCATAAATTGTGCAAACAACAGCATTGTGAAACTTTACATGCATTATAAACTTGAAATGAAAGTGGAAAAGTGCGAGATCCTCAAATGAAACCTCAAATAGATACACATACCGGTCAAAAGTGTTCGCCAAAACGGTATTCTGAGCTTCTCTTTTTTTTGTCGGAAACCAACGGTGGCCTCGCGAATTTTTTTTGAATATCTTGACTCATTAAGATTTTAGGATATAAATCGCAAAAGCCGAATCAATTCCTTGGAAGCCGTTGCTCAGTCGCAAAGGAAAAAAAAGAACTAAAAAACCTAAACGTTCGACGATTACTTGTGATCGCTTCTGTATATCAGTATGAGTTGATTTCATCTGTTGAATGAGAGCCATTATAATTCTGCACTCATTTTCTGAAAGCAAGACCTCTTGCTTACTCCGCTTGCACGATTCTGCACCCGTAGATTTAAATGGATCTGTCGGTAATTATCTCACCTCAGCTTCGTTTTTGAAACATGTCTGTCAGAGATCACGATGTCTGCAGATTTGAGCTAAATTGGACTCAAATCGGCTTAGGCAAGCGATGTGCGTATGAAGTGAATGAGACAGAACTCAGTAGTTTCGTCGATCTAAGGTATTTTTCTTGCAGGGTCGATTGTGAGGCATCAATTGTGTGATTGAGAGGGTTGCCCTCATCCTGATTGTTCCATTGTCAGAGGCTGACCTTAAAACGCTTACCAATCCGAACGCTTTATACTTGTAATTCATATAAACCTCAGTATTAAGCCCGATCTAGTATGATGGATTCCCTGTGATCGGCGGTGAGTGGCTTCTGGCTTTGGGACCTTCCTTTCCTCACTTCAAGGACATTCCTACCAACTTGCATCTACCCCCGATCCGTAGTTTTAAAAGAGATTCTTACCGATAAATTGGCGGTCAAGAAGTAGGATCCATCATAAAAGGAGGGCAGCGCCTTTGAAAGTTGGAATCACTCTTTCTTAGGGAAGTGTACCCCGTAAGCAAGTGAAGCAGGCCTTATTCGTGACCGATTGCGCCGCCGCTCTGCACTCGACTGGCTACCCTTTCTCGTCGGACTTTAGCATCTATCACTAGCTTGCTTAGCGAACGCCAAGAGCAGTACTGTCGAGTTGATTAACGTCGACACCTGATTGTAGTTGCATAGAAGTCGGAAGTCAACAGCACACATAAATATATCCCAAGTTCTCAGTTCGTGGCCGCTTTTCTTGTTATCTTCCGTCCTACATCCTGGCGCAACTCTATCTTGCTTTCTGATGCTAACTGCTGTTTTCTATTGTTGAATCGCTTCAATACCCAATACACGAATCGCATTAAGATTAACCCGAGAAAATCCACCCAGCGATCATCAACCTGCCTTGCACTCAAACACATTTTTCAAGCAAAATCAACACACCATAACTAATCGCATTTGCGGTAACTGTTAGCCTCATTCGCTTTCCTGCACTTACTGAAGCCGTGGCCCTGCGCGCCTCCTAAATCGATGCCGTAGAAGTACTAGAGATTCACCAAAATTCACCGTGAGATTAGTGATACTTCCGGTTCAAAATAAGAAACCTTATTCATATAGCAAGTAATAAGAAGTTCTCACATATGAGATTGCGCACAACCACTCTTTCCAAAATACATACGCAAGTTACAAACTTTGAAGACCGATCTTGTGCAAAAAAGCAGCTAATTTAAAACTGGCATTAATTTTCAAACAACCCCGCGTGCACCAATAAATTTGGTAACAACATCATTGGAGGGACCTTGTATTTGAATGATCAACAACTATAAAGTTTTGCAGAATATAGTCTGCAATGCAGCAATAGAGATACTGCAAGATCATTAGTTATGGTCACTTCCAGCACGAGCTCTAGCTTGCGGAAGCTAGGACTTCATTTCAACAGAGTCTGCAACAGCAGGGGTGGTTCAACTTTCGCGACTCAAGAAGAATCGGCACGGGATTTCTAAGAAATTGGTTACCTCCAGGCGGTATTCAATCCTTCCCCCAGGGGGATATATCCCCCTCCTGATTCAATCCTCTGGGGGACAAAAAAGGGTTGCGTCATAGGACCTAGCATACCTCTGTGTTTCTACCTGCCAGACAGTTAGAGCAGCGCTACTACCCTCCACTGATGAAGCACTCTTTCCCCTGAGGGGTCGCGCTGCTCTAACTGTCTGGCAGGTAGAAACACAGAGGTATGCTAGGTCCTATGACGCAACCCTTTTTTGTCCCCCCAGAGGATTGAATCAGAGTAGGGGGATATATCCCCCTGGGGGAAGGATTGAATATAATACCGCTCCCAGGTATCAACGACTCACACATCCTAAGGCTCCTCAGCTACCAATGCCTTCTCGCTACTCTCTCACTGCTCTCTCTCGTTCCCGAATCTGTTCCAATCTCTAACAGTCAGCGCTTCTCCCAACTAACGCTTAATAATAAACATCTGTGCCATATTCCCAGTGGCCTCTTCTCAATTTTCTCTCACCCGATGCCTCATATCTAAAAGTCAACGTTGTATAGTTATCAAAAAAGCTGAATCCGGATTGTTGGAAAACTTAGGGGCTCCAGCTTGTATTCGTACCCCGGATACCTCCTGCTGTCGGCATTTTGCTAACCACTTACCTACAGCCGGCAACTCACCCCAACCAGCATAATGGAAACCACAGTTATGACTCAGAATTATATCGATACAAAAGGCAACCATTCAACTTGGGTTAAGGCCTGGGAGTTGTTACAGGAGGAAAAAGTAAAAACAATGGGAATGGCCCCAGAACCCGACCCAAACTGGGACATCCTTCCATTGCTTGTTGATTTTCTACGCGCTGATAGCTCTCTCATCTTTGCGCCCCTTCACTCTAGCGCTCTCCCTAATACCTAATACTCACGCGTCTAGAACTGCGCGAGTGATATATATCCTATGTGCATCCCGCCAACCGCAGCACGATGGGGTCCATGCTAGCCGCCAAGGCAAAATATTTTGCTGCAATTCATGTCCTTCCACAACATGGACCGGCAGAGGAGGTCCGTCAGTCTCCCAGTAGGCTTTTCCCCTTTTTCGACTTTCGTTCTCGACGTGGAATCCTCCCAAAGGCAAGCCCCGAAATTGTGCCCTGCTTTGCTCTATTACCACATTAGAGTTCACTGAAGATTGAGGCCTTAATCTTAGCGTTTCCTATGGCTTCTCGTGCTTTCCTTTCCATTTCCAGTTCATTCCGCAGCTCAGTCATAACTACGAAACGCTCCCACACACCAGTTTATCCCGTCCTTCAGGTTTTCCCATAACTCAGCTCTTGTGATAACAATCGCAACGCGAACTGTTGCGTACAACAGCCGTCATCAAATTAAAATTATGTCAAACTGTAAATAATGTGAAAAACAAACAAATAGAAGATGAGCTGGAGAAGTTGTTTGAGATTGGAGATTCCTCTGAACGCCTTCATGGAAAGCAGATCATTTCATAACTTTGAGATTTCACGATTAGAAATCACAAGTTGTTGTTCATGGAATTACCAAAATAACGAAGCTGTTTTGTAAATGAATTCATTAAGGTCAATTTTTGCTTATATATGGATGTATGTGATCCTCGCTGTGACATCGCCGGGAGAGATCGAAATTTGGGAAGGATTGCTCACATTCGCCTTCTTCCCACTTACTGTGTTCACGGCCTGGATTGCCGATATCAAAATTATCCAGGTAAGTGAGAGATGCAGTGGTAGGAAGAGTAAAGCAAGCCCATATCCTATTTCAGACTCGATTCCTTCCTCGTCGCTATCGCCGTGGATCTCATGGTATGATTGCCACCGAGGGTGAGGAGCTGAAAATGCTGGAAAGCAACGGAATCACACAAGCCTACAAGGATTTCAGCCAGGTAAAGCTGTTATTGAGTTTTGCTGCTGTTTACTTTTCCATCACCATTTTGAAAACATTTTGCTTCTTATTGTATCAATATTGAAAAATTACGTGGTTGCAATGAAATTCAATAGCAAAGTTGTTGCGTTCTCCGCAGGGTTGGGAGCCCTTGGAACCGCTCGCAATCTAGGAGATTACGGTGAAGCCTCTGTATGGCCTCAAGCATGCCTGTTTGGCCAACCAGTTTTATGCCATTGATCTGGCCCATCAAGCAGCCTGAGGGGCTCAACAGAGGCTCTACCGTAATCTCGTGAATTGAAAATGGTTCTTCTGCTTCGGCAGAATCAGTGAGTCTAATCCAATGCTTCGTCTTTGAGCCGGATTTCGTTGATCCTGCTGTCCGAGCATTCGAAGAGCACAGACGCGAGTTCATAGAGTTGATGAGGGAGATCCGGAAGAAGAATCCACATATATCACCCACGGAATTGCAGAAGCAGGCTGAGTACGAGATGATAACAAGGTCTGTATTCAAATCACTTTGGGTTCGAGGTGTCTCAGAGGTGTGCACTGAGTTATTCAGAGGTCCAAAATCGCGTGCGTTCTACCGTGTACAGGCTACTAGACGTCTAATTGGCGGTGGAGACATCGTGAAGAAGCGAATCGACAAAGAACATAACAAAGCTATCGACATGGTGCGAATACACCTGCATATCTATTGCACGAACTAATTTTTCCTTCACTAACATACCCACACTGCATGTTGCTTTCAAGTACGACCCATAAGTGCCCTGATTCGGGCGGAAATGTCGACCTCCCATGATGTTTTGGTGGAGGAGAGTGAGAGAAGTACGAGTTCTATTTTGAACTCTATTGCATGCCGTCAATATTCTGCAGCTTTTGTTGCACTGCTTTCATAGCCCATCGAGGCTAAACTTTCGCATTAGGATAAGCTAGACGATTACTAATAAACCTATAACTCCAGATCTCATGACAATATGATCAGTTGGCGCTATCGCAAGATCCCGGGGCATGTTCCAGAACTAAGCCTAAGATAAAAAAGGATAAAGGATAAAGCATTTGCCGTTGATCAATCCCTTTTTGGGATGCGGCACGCATTCTACTTCCATTTGTACATTCGTAGTGGCGTTTGAATGCGATGTGGCCTATACAATGACTTGGCCAGCCGATGTACAAGTCAGTGTTTTTATCCTCCCAGACAAGTCTGGTACCAATTAACCGACCCCGGAGGGATGGAAGGCTTGGTTGGCCCGGGCGACTCACGACCCAGGATTTGATCCCCGGACCGCTCGCGTGGTAAGCGCGCCACTTGCCACTACACCACTTCCGCCCCCCCACTAAGCCTAGAGGGAGCAGAAACTTCGGGAAATTTAAAATTTCTCACGCACCCTGGGCAGAAACGTTCGGCGAAAATTTAAAATTGTTCTCACGCAACCCTATTCATTTTTTTCCACCCTCGCCCTAGGCTTGGTCCGATTCCACAAAGAAGGTGCTTCCTGCCGTTTTATATGCCATCAGTGCCCCCGTATCTTGCGATAGCGCCTCATCAGCCTTAACCTGTCTATACTAACCGCATCCATTATGCACAGCCTGAGATTTTTCAGTTGGTGCAGGCACAAGAGAAGCAAACAAGAGAAAACACATGCAAGATATTCTTTGATCCAGCACATTACACAGTACTCGAGAATGTCGGATCATTTGACGTGGTTGTTGGCAGGTGGGGTCCGGATAGTACAATTAAAAATCAAAATGAATTCAGACGGAAAGGGGCCTGATTTCAGAGACGGAGGACCAGATGGCCTCACTGTGATGGTGGATTACTACACCGAAGATGGTACCGCTAACGCTGGATCGGATTATGTGCCTGTCAAAGGAACTCTTACGTTCTATCCGGATGATAGGAACCAGGTAGCGCAGAGCTTAGGCCATAATAATTTCGCTTTAAAAAGTACTGCCAAATATAGGCACTTCAATATCTTTGATAGATCAGTTAGGAAGGATACTGTATCTACAGTAAGCTTTACAGAAAATTAGCATCGACATCGTAGACGACGATGTGTTCGAAGAAGACGAACATTTCTACCTGCATCTGAGAAACCTTCGTGTTCGTACCAAAGACGGTCTGATCCTGGACCCGTCGCGAATCGGAGGATTGCCCGTGGCACAGCTTGAGATGCCTGCCACTGCCACCATTATGATTCTAGGTTGGTAAAGTGTTGATAGGACTACCGGTGTCCAGCTCACTATTCCGACAATCTTCAGATGACGATCACGCCGGTGTGTTCTCGTTTGAGCACGATCACTATGAAGTTGTTGAAAGTTGTGGTTTCTTATCCCTCAGAGTTCAGCGGCATTCGGGAGCCAGAGGAAAGGTTGTGATCCCATATAGGTAGGTGATTAGAGGAAACGGGTATGCAATAGCAATAACTTGAACGGCTTCCAGAACCTATGACGGATCCGCTATTGGAGACAAGCATTTCGAAGCCAGGGAAGGAGAAGTGACGTTCGATGACAATCAAACTGAGTACGTTTAGTGGTTGTTCCTGTTAAGCTCAATCTTGTACAGGGCCCACAATTTTTATCAATCTAGTTTTCGGCATTGATGCCCTCGTAGAACACCTAAACAAGTTATTCCTACATCTGTACCCCATTTGAGTCTTGCGGGCCTCAAAATGCAACTCCAATTCGAGACAAAAGGCGAACTCGGATTGCGAAACGTTCAGATCTAATTCTAGGTGAAGCGCCAGAGTTGAGCGAGGGGGGGGTCGAAGCCCAAGATTAGACTTAGGCTTATGTTTGTGCTCAAAAATTAAAGGAATCCTTCGCGGAAAATTCTTGCATTCTTTCTCAACATGAATGTGTCAGTTGTGATCACTGGAACAGCACACAAAGTTTCACGCATGAAGATTCGGTTTCCGAAGAGAAACAAACGTACAAAAACTACACTCTATGGACAATCGAAGGTAAAAGGCGGCGGAGCCAAAGGCGGG